>BGNK01002033.1:82230-117655 GCA_003297005.1 Symbiodinium sp. clade A Y106
AACCCAAAGCCTCGATAGGAGGTGATTGGACACCCTGATACGACATGATAAAGATACATCCAAAACCTGACATGAATATGTAGCTTAAACAACATTTACATCGTAATAGAATGGCAAATTCTTGTTTCATCACTGCGATCGTAGCCATAGCAGTGCCGTCGTACACTATGACAAGTAGCATAAGTAATTAGTCTACACACAACGTACCGCATGTACACATGTCGTAGCGACACGAGAAACACATAAAAATCAATCAAAAATCCTTAAGAAAATGCATGTTTACTCGAGAAAAGCGGGCCCTCACGCCGACGCACTCTCTAATAATTAGAATAGGGTTCTGAGGGTTCCTTATTATGAGTATAGTATAATATACCCCCAAACCCTATTCTAATTATTAAGGACCCTATATTAGAAGCATCAGACCCATAAAAGCCCACGACCTCAAGCCCTAAACCGCCCCCCGAAAGACGCAGATGCTGCAGGCTCTTCGATCCATCCCCTATCAGCAACTCGCTTTGGGACGCTTCCTCCTGGTCTTAGGCCGGGACGGGTTTTATTTGGTATAGGGCCTTTAGGGTTTAGCACCTTTAGGTTTTCTGGCATTTAGGGTTTAAGGTGGTTCTTAGAGGGTTGCAAGATCTGGCAATCAGGACCAAGTACACAACTTGAGATTTCGAAGATTTCTGTCCTTTAATGGGGCCTCTTACAAGACTTGAACCATGGGCTTGTTCAGTCTTTCATGGTATAACATGGGGGCCTAAATGATTACCAATACTATTTTAGGGGCTCCTCCTTATAAATATGGTATAATATGCCTCGAAACCTATCTTAATTGTTAAGGCCCCTGTAGTGCTGGTAAACCTCCAGTTCATTGAGGTGAGTGTTTCAGACTCCCTACTGCTTGTTTTGCGCTTGGCTTTGTTGGGCATAGGGAGCTCCAAGAAGTTAAACTTGCTTAAAAAAGGGGGCCTTAATAACTACCAATACTATTTTGGGGCTTCCTCATTATAGTTATAGTTTAATGGGCCCCCAAAACCCTATTCTAATAATTAAGGCCCCTATATTATATAGAACCTAGAACCCTACTATAGATCCCTTATAGACCCCTTTTAAAGGAACCCTACTATAGATCCCTTATAGACCCCTTTTAAAGGAACCCTATTCTAGTCATTCAGGCCCCTGTGTGGCCTTCGGAGGTGGTGGTGACGATCATGATGACGCAGATTGACAACCCAGACCCCCGGGAGGATCCAAAAAGTAGATCCCTTAATGGGGGTTCCTATAAAGTACCCTTAGTGGTATAGGGCCCCAAATTAGGGGATCTACTTTCTAGATCCTCCCNATTGACAACCCAGACCCCCGGGAGGATCCAAAAAATAGATCCCTTAATGGGGGTTCCTATAAAGTACCCTTAGTGGTATAGGGCCCCAAATTAGGGGATCTACTTTCTAGATCCTCCCGGGGAGCTACAGTTGATGGACAAAATCCTGCATGACCCTAAGGACCCTAAACTATGGGAATTATGGTATATTCCTTATTATGGGTCATGCAGGATTTTGTCCATCAGCCGTAGCATGTTCGCAACTTTGATTCCAAGCCCCAGTACAGGTTTTCAATTTCCCTATGTCCACATGCATGTACGCATGCATGCATGTATGGTGTGGGAACCCAGAATCCCAGAATGCCTGCAGTCCGTTCTATACCCCACAAGGCTAAATCAACAACGTCGTTCGACCAGAGGTAGGGTTCTGATGAGTTTGGGGTTCTAGGGAAGTGTAGGCCTTTGGAGTTTAGGGTTTCGGAGAGTTTTCGGCTTTGAGTTTGGGGCTAAGGGATCCAATTCTTAACCGAAGAAACTTAAAGCCTTAAAGCCTAAATCAACCTGTGCGAGGCTCTTGGTAGCTTTTTTCGTGTTTTGTTTGTTTGGCCTATGGTTGCTTCTATCGTCTGGGATTGTACCTTTTTGCATGTGTGTGGGTCCCTGCACTTAGGCTGCATGGTAGACAAGGGTGCCCTCTGGTTTGAGGTGGTTTCGGCCTCCCTAGACATGAAAAGAGCCTGGACCAACATAAAACCCGTAGGCCCGGGTTGATGTGTCATTACTTAGAGGCCCAGAGGACTTAGTAAGCAGGTTATAAGTAGAGTTATAAGTTGTTATAAGTACTGTATATAGAGCTACCCAAATTATAACCCTACTTATAACCTAAACCCTAAACCCTACCCAGAGAGCCCAATACCCCTCAATTAAGGAAGATAGCTTAAATCATAATATGAAGCCCTATATAATTTAAGCCATATTCCTTAATTAAGGTGTATTGGGCTCTCTGGGTACATCCTAAACCCTAATTAGTTACAACCCCAAATCCTATAACCCCACTGGCAACCGACTTACTAAGTCCCCTGGGCCTCGAAGTCGGGCCAAGGTTTAATACCCTCAAAGCCCTAAACCCTAATACCCTGAACCCCCTGAACCCTAAACTAGGGTCCCTTTTAGGGTCCTTTTTATAAGGGTGACGTACTATTTTGGCCACATGCAGATCTTGATCATGTAAGGATTATGAGCCCTGAACCCTAAACCCTAAAACCCTAATACCCCAGACCCCCGGGAGGATCTAGAAAGTAGATCCCCTAATTTGGGGCCCTATACTACTAAGGGTACTTTATAGGAACCCCCATTAAGGGATCTACTTTTTGGATCCTCNGATCTAGAAAGTAGATCCCCTAATTTGGGGCCCTATACTACTAAGGGTACTTTATAGGAACCCCCATTAAGGGATCTACTTTTTGGATCCTCCCGGGGGTCTGGGGCCCGTAAACCCCTAAACCCTAATACCCTATAAACCCTAAACTACTGTTGATGATATAAATCCTGCATTACTTAAGGACCCTAAACTATGGGAATTATGGTATATTCTTTGTTATGGGTAATGCAGGATTTAGATCTCAACCGTTTAAACCCCTAAACCCTAAAACCCTATAAACCCTGAACCCTAATACCCTAAACCCCTGAACCCTAATACCCTACAAAACCTAAACTAGTATCCCTTTTTGAAGCCCTGGCCCAAAGGCTCCTTGGACAAAGGGCTTAGGGTCCAGGCTCTCTACCTCAAAACCTCGAAGCCAAAAGACTGAAAAAACTGACTCTTAAAGCCTTAACCCAACGGCTCCTTGGACTAAGGGCTTAGGGTTCAGGAGTTCGGGGTGTATGGTTTAGAATTTTAGGGCTTAGGGTTTGGGATGTAGGGTCTGGCGCCAGGGCTGATGTGCCATTGGCTTGCCTGCCTCTGGGCGCTGACACTGCAGCTGGTCGAGGACAAATACCCGCAGTGGACTCTGGGCGGAGCTCAGGACGGTTTAGGGGTTTAGGGTTTAGGGTTTCAGGGTGCTGAGTCCCCAACTAACCGACCTTCGGGCTTGGATATCTAGATGGTTCTATAAGGCCTTGAAAGGGCTAAACTCTGGCTCCCCTAGGATACTGGACAAGTACGAACAAGCTAGCGGTTAGGAGTTATATGGGTAGTTGTCAAAATTAACTTTTTGGGTACCCTAAATAATAGGGACCCAAAAGGGGCCATAATTTTGACAACCCCCCATATAGAAATTCGGAGCCGGAATGAGTAGGTGTCCCTAGTCCTAGGATTAAGGGTTGTTCAGAAGGGCTGGGGGCTGTAGACGTCTCTTTGGTAGGTTTAGGGTTTAGGGGTTTAGGTGTTTAGGGTTTAGGGGTTTAGGTGTTTAGGGTTTAGGGGTTTAGAGTTTAGGCTTTAGGGTTTAGGGGTTTAGGTGTTTAGGGTTTAGGGGTTTAAGGTTTAGGGTTTCGGTGTTTAGGGTTTAGGGGTTGCAGTTTAGGCTTTAGGGGTTTAGAGTTTAGGCTTTAGGGGTGTAGAGTTTGGTTTAGGGGTTTAGGTGTTGAGGGCTTAGGGGTTTAGGGGTTAGAGTTTAGGCTTTAAGTTTTAGGGTTTAGGAGTTTAGGGGTTTAGGTGTTTAGGGTTTAGGGTTTAGGGGTTTAGAGTTTAGGGTTTAGGTTTTAGGGTTTAGGGGTTTAGGGTTTGGGGGTTTAGGGGCTTAGGGTTTAGGGGTTTAGGGTTTGGGCGTTTAGGGTTTAGGTGCATGTAGCCGTCCCTTACTGAACCATAAAAAGCGAACTTTTGTGGGGAGGCCGGGAAGCTCAGCAATCAGGTTTCGGGACCCCCGGGAGGATCCCAAAGGGTAGATCCCTGAATGGGGGTTCCTATAAAGTACCCTTAGTACTTGAAGGGGCAGGGGACTTAGTAAGTTGGTTATAAGTAGGTTCCGAGCGAGGGCAGAGGAGATCCACCATGCTGCAAAGGATCTAAAGATGCCCCCTCCGTTGGTCCTTGTGTTGGTGCATTCGCCTTCGGACGTCATGGCCTGCGGCTTGCCAGTCCAGTCTTAGTCTCACCGGTGGACGTCCAGATACAGGAAGTCTTGTCTGTTCGTGCGAAACCTGTGGAGGACGGAGGCAGAGGCGCTGACATAGATGTCCTGAGACGCAGGGTCGCCATGGATCGGGAGGCATCAACAGGCTACACGAGCTTGTCCTGGCCGCGGGTGGCAAAGCACGTGTTTTATTCTGGATTGCCGGGGGCGATGACCTATGTGACCGTGCCGACGTTGAGTGGAGCAGACCCATATCTCGTCCCCGACGTCTACCGTGCTGGGGGCGGTAAGGGTTACGCCAGGATCTCAGCGATGGGAGTGTCTTCACCGGACTTGGTGCTCGAACTCAACCAAGTTGTCCCGGCGAACGGAGGAGTTCTTGTCCCATTGAGGCATTGGCCAGAAGGTCTTGCAACCTACAAAAGACAGCGTGNTCCCGGCGAACGGAGGAGTTCTTGTCCCATTGAGGCATTGGCCAGAAGGTCTTGCAACCTACAAAAGACAGCGTGAAAAATTCGGGAGTGTCACGTTTGGAGAGCTCACGCGCTCCGGTATAGGGTAACTCCATTTGGGGCACTTATAACTCTACTTATAACCTACTTACTAAGTCCCCTGCTCCCTCAAGTAGTATAAGGCCCCAAATTAGGGGATCTACTTTCTAGACCCTAAACCCTAAACCTAAACCCAAATTAGGGGATCTACTTTCTAGATCCTCCCGCGGGTCTGGGTTTCGGGAGTGAGGAGCCCAAGGCGCTCAACCCTGAACCCCGGGTGTTTCGGGACTGGGCAGCCATTCTTAGTAGCTGAGTGGACCATACTTTAATACTTTTTTCCTTAGTGGAACCATTATGAAATACAAGTTTATACTGTTTTCTCCCTGGTTACTTAAAAGCCCAGGGATACACTTTACACTTTTTGGGACAATATTACCCACTATAAAACTGAAAGTGTATACTTTTGGGGGGGCTTATAAACTCAATAACTAAGCATTCAGGGCTTCATTTCATAAATCCAGAAAGATGCCAAGAAGCTGAGACAGTCAACTTGGGGTTGAATTGAAAAGATGTTGCAAGCGCTTGGCGTTTCTGGTCCCTAAACCTTGTACAGACTTATTGGCTGTCAACTTTTCAACTTTGGGGGTTCTTATAAGGTAGTCGATTCTGAAAGTTTCAACTTATATTTCCTTGGGTTTTGGGCCAGTGAGCAGAGATTTGCACTCGAGGCTTTGAGTCGTAATCGAGCTCTGAAATCAGGTTTGGCGACCCCAAGCCCCACAAGTCTTAACGGATTGAGTTTCGAAACCATGCTAAACCTGCTATGAAACCTAGAACCTTCACCAGACCAACTTAAATCCCCACAAACGCAAGAAGAATTGAAGCTTGACAATGTAGAACCCGTGGATGAACCTTCATGGGACTTTGAAGGGAACCCTAAATCCCAATTGAGGATTGACTATATCAGAGATAATTAAACCCGAAAATCTAAACCTTAAACCCTTACCGAGGATTGACGATATCCAAGAGTCCGATCTTGAGCACTTTGGAGTTGACACCCGAGAGTCTCCGTACCGAGTCTACGTGGCCTCCTTCTTCTTCTGCGCGTGCCTCGCCCTGAGGGCTTACCCAGAGAGCCCAATACCCCTTAATTACGGAAGATAGCTTAAATCATAATATGAAGCCCTATATTATGTAAGCCATATTCCTTAATTAAGGGGTATTGGGCTCTCTGGGTAACTACCCAACATGGAGGGTCTCTTGTACCAACAACATGCAGAGTAGTTTTGGTGATCTTTACCACCTTGATGTGGTACTGTTGATGGACAAAATCCTGCATTACCCATTATAAGGAATATACCATAGTTCCCATAGTTTAGAGTCCTTAGGGTCATGCAGGATTTTGTCCATCAACAGTATCGCACTTGGGACCTCACACCCGACAGTTAGGGGACTGTCACCCTCTGGGTTGATTTCTTCGGCCTCAGGTAGAACCTACTCTATATCACATGGGGGACAGGGCTTGTGTTGGGGTTGTGGGTGAATGTTTACTTGGGATGTGCTCATTGGAGATGATAGTCAGTGAAAAATTCCAAGTCATCTGCGTAGAGAGAAGAGTTTCAAGGTTTAGGGTTTTGTTGTTTTCGGGCTGAGGCAGCTTTCACTTGAAAGTGAACTTGGGCAAACGGGTTTAGGGCTTGGGTTTGCTTGTCCTTTGCTTGTCTTAGTTGCTGAGTCGGTAACCTTTAGCCTTTTGGGGTTTATATGATCCTACTATAATTCAAAACCTTGAACCTTTTGGGGTTTATATAATCCTACTATACTTCAAAAGGCTAAGCTTTTTTGGGCTTTTTGTACTCAGCCCCTAAGTTGTGAAGTTTAAGCCGAAAGGCGAAATCAACACGGCGATCCCCAAAGCTTCTCCCTCAAGGCTAAAGAAATGGACTTTAGGATATTGGGGGCAAGGGGCCTTCAAGCCAAGGTACAATCTATGGTTTGGGAGCTTAGGGTTAAAGGTCCCTACAAAACCATCACATAGTACCCAGAGGGTCCATATACACTACTATTATGGAATCAGGTCCGAAAAGACCATCCCCATTATGGTTTTGGGGACCTAATTCCATAATAGTAGTGTATATGGACCCTCTGGGGAAATTCCGTGAGCCTCCAAAAGCCCTTAAAGAAGGAATATAGCTTAAAGCATATTGGGGGTCCTACTATACTTTAAGGTATACTCCTTCATTCGCCCCTTATAGATCCCTTTAAGGAGCCCTTTAAGGAAGCCTGAGGTATAGTCCTCAATTAAGGGGTTTTGGAGTCTCCGGGCCCTTAACCCCAAAAACCACTTAAAGCCTGGAGTACTCGAGCCCGAAATCGGTCCGACGTGTTTAACACCCTCCTCCAAAAAGAGCAGTCAGAAATCTTATATGAAGTAGGGCTTAAATTACTGTTTTGGTGAGTGTGAGTGTAGATAGGCCTCCTTCTGAATATTGGTGAGTCTATATATATATATTGGGTTTTATTGTGGTGATACTAGTAATATAAACCATACCCTATATAGGAGCCTGAATAGGTACCGACAATGTTCCTCGGGGCTCCTCCTGACTATGCCTTAGTAGCTGAGTGGATGCACGTTACACTTTTCGGGGATAATCTTACCCACGAAAAAAAACTGAAAGTGGACACTTTTTGGGGCTTCTGAACTCAAGCAGATCCATTTCAGCCTTCGGAGTCTTCAGCCCCCCAAACCCTGAACACTAAAGCCCACAAGACCCCAAACCTGAAAGATTTCAAAACCTTAAACCCTATGTTTTTTAAAAAAAACTAAACCCTGAACATTAAAGCCTAAAATACCCCTCACCAAGGTACACAGTCACATCTGTCGGCTATGGCGACATCGCACCTCAAAACCTACTCGAGCGGAGATTCGGCTTTCTTAAGTTTTAGGGTTTTGGGTTTAAGGTTTAGGTGGATTTCGGCGATTCTGAGCGGCTCTTGATGACTTTTCAAGGCTTGTTGTTCTTGCGAGTCTCCAAGATAAGTGTGTTTTGTTTACCGTCTGAACTGGTGCAGACTTCGGAGTCAATGTGTTTTGTTTGCCGTTTGAAGCGGAGCAGAGTTAGGATTCGGCACATCATGAGATATGCAATCTGTTTCAGGCCGTGGGGTGCACCTGACGACTCAGCGGACTTGCTAAGTAGTCTGCGTTTCGGTTCACAGATGCCCTTGTTGGAGTCATCCGTTTACAACCTGGCTTATGACCCGCTTGCAGACCCCAAATCAGCCTTCACGTATGCTGTTGGATGCAGCATGTCTTCGAAAAACTCTAAGCCCTAAGCCCTTGTTCGGGAGTTCAAGAGTCACAAGAGTTGCGTTGTCGAAGAAACTAAACCCTAAACTCCGATCCTAGGCAGCCAAACGGGAAATCTTTAAACGCCAGACACCTTGAACCCATTGAAGGAGCCTTGAAAGTACCTTCTAAACCCGTATAGAACTCTGAAAGGATCCCCTTACGTCTCCTGAAACGGATCCTTCAAGAAAACCCTAGGGTTTCGGGTTTCGGCTGTCGGGTTTTGGTTTAGGGCCTAAAAAAACCCTAAACCCTAAACCCTAAAACCCTAAACCCTAAACCCTAAAACCCTAAACCCTAAACCCTAAAACCCTAAACCCTAAACCCTAAACCCTAAAACCCTAAACCCTAAACCCTAAAACCCTAAACCCTAAACCCTAAAACCCTAAACCCTAAACCCTAAACCCTAAAACCCTAAACCCTAAACCCTAAAACCCTAAACCCTAAGACCCTAACGAAGCAAAAGCCACCCAGGGTCGTCGGATCTGTGGTGGTTCTCATCTCCGGCCTAGCCTGGGCCTACATCATCGGTGAGGTCGGCGCCTTTTTTGCCCGCCTGTTTTTAATTAAAAACACTGTTTTTAATTAAAAACACTGTTTTTAATTAAAAACACTGTTTTTAATTAAAAACACTGTTTTTAAAATAAACACTGTTTTTAATTAAAAACTGTTTTTAATCAAAAACAGTCCTTTTTCATGCTTCCCCCAACAGAATTTACAGACCGGTTAGTGGACCTTTAAATACTTCCTACTAAGGGATAGAGGTATAGGGCCCTGTCTATTTTTTCTAAAAGGACAAGGGTGCTTGAAA
Source organism: Symbiodinium sp. clade A Y106 (assembly GCA_003297005.1). Classification (NCBI taxonomy): domain Eukaryota; class Dinophyceae; order Suessiales; family Symbiodiniaceae; genus Symbiodinium; species Symbiodinium sp. clade A. Next base: position 91,286 of record BGNK01002033.1, read on the forward strand.
CCCTACCTAAGGTTTAGGCCTTTAGGGTTTTAGGGGCCTAGGGTTTAGTAGGGCTTAGGGTTTGGAGCTTTAGGGCTTAGGGTTTAGGGCTTGGGGCTTTGGGTTTAGAGCTTGGGGTTTGGGGTTTACGGCTTAGGGCTTAGAGTTTAAGGCTTAGGGTTTAGGGCTTTGGGTTTAGGCCTTAGGTTGTTTCAGGGTTTATTGTTATTGGTAGTATTGCTATGCTTATTATTATAAGTGCTTCTATTTATTATTGTTGTTTTTGTCGTTATTACTATCGGGTTTAGGGTTTCCGAAAAGCTAGCACCTTAACCGTGAAACCCCCAAGCCCTAACACCCTAAAAACCCCCAAGCCTAAATCCTAAACCCTCAACCCTGAAAAGCTTATAGACCGCCTTTACACCCTGAACCCTAAACCGCAAATCCTAGACCCTATCAAAGCTCCCAGACCCGAACTCCTCATCGGTGAGGTCGGTGCCATCGTCGACGATTTAACCCATGAGAGCCAGGAGTTTCCTTGTAAGGGCCATTTGAAGGGCCTTGAAGAACTCCTATGGGTTCCTTGTGGGGCTCCTTTAAGGACTGAAAGGGTCCTTTAAGGGGTTTCTTTAAGGTTTCTTGTTAAGGGCTCCTTTTGAGGGTGTGTGGCATACAAGGGGCTCCATTCTATCGAACCCTGTGAGGGTTTAGGGTCATATGGGTTTGGGGGTATCGGGCTCTTGGGGAAGCTCCGAAGCTACAGTTTCTTGCAAGGGCTTGATAACACCTTTACAGTTACAAACTTGCTGTAAGGCTGTTACACGGGCTTTAGAGGGTCGTAAAAGGCTGCTAGACGGGTTGCTTGAATTTTGCATAAAGAGAAGGCTTGATAAAGGAGCTCCAAATCTAAAGTTGAATTTGGGCTGGTGTTTTAGCACTTGGGGTGTTAAGGGTTTAGGATTGAAAATACCCCTCGAACCTCAAAGTTACATACGTGAGTTGGTACTTTGGTTAGGGTTTCTTTAGGTCAAGGTTCCTTTTATTTTGGTGCTACATTGGGGTAGCTTTCGGATGCGTTCTTCCCAGAGGTTGGGACTTAGGGCTTAGGTTGTGCGGTTTGGGTTTGGAGGGTTTAGGCTTGAGGCTTTCGAGTTGTACTTGCTGTGATTCTTGTTCGGAACAGTGCTTGCTGATTCTTTATCCGTGCTATGCTTCTGATTGTTTCAAGTCTTTCACTCTCAAGCGGCCCTGAAGATGTTAAGCTTAAGCGAAGAAGTCACAATAGAAATCTAGATTCTCTTCTGCTGAGCCCTCTATAGGTGTAGTCTAGTCTATCCCCCAAGGCCGTGCCTACTCTATAGACAGACGCCCAGCCTAACTTCAGTCGCGCTGAAGCCTTCAACCCTTGAGCCCTAAACCCTAAAGCCTGAACCCAAAATCCTGAGCCCTTAACCTAAAGCCCTAGACGCTAAACCCGAAACACCCCGCGCCCTCCCCCGCCCGCAAGCAACGAAGAATAAGGGCGAATGGGGGGAATATTCTAATAGAATTATATACAGATAGAGACTATAAGGGCATGCTACTACTCTATATTTCGATCCTTTACTCATAGGGATTCTTGGGGGGGAGGGGGCCTGACTTCCTTTTGGGCATTACGGCCCCCTACCCCGCCTCCCCCTATCCCCCTTTCAGGGTTCCTGTGACGTATTTCCCTTGAGCCCTAAACCCTCAAACCTGAACCCAAAACCCTAAACCGTTCACCTAAAGCCCTGGACCCTAAACCCGAAACACCCCCTGTGGTTTAGGGTTTAGGGTTTAGGAACCAACCAAGAACAAGGAGTTCCGACAGCGCATGCACCGCTTGAACACGATGATGGGAGACCAGGGGCTTGAGCCGGACCGGCTATGGGACATGGAGGGTTCCTTGAAGGAGTCCTTTCTTAAGGGGTTTATGGTTTTTTAGGGTTCTTTTAAGGGTTACTTTCTTAAGGGCTTATGGCTTTAAAGGCGTCCTTTAAGGGGCTACTTTGAGAACAAGGGCGTGTGTAGGGTTACTTTAAGGGTTTAGGGGTATTGGGCGTAAATGGATGCAGGCTTTTCTCCGCCTTTGTTTAACGGCTTGGGGGGATTAAGCTTGGTCTCAGGGGCCTCAAAAGGTGGGATGAAGGTAGGTGGGGTAATCCCACAATAAGAGTCCTTATATAAGGGATCCCTAATCCTACCTGCCTTCATCCCACCTTTTGAGGCGTCCAAGGTCTTCAAACGGGGGGACTCTGGGAAGCAGGTGTTGGTGCTACTTTACCTTTTGGGTGTTAGGGTTTAGGGTTCTTTGGGGGTTCGGGGTTTAGGGTTCTGTCGGGTTCAGGGTTTAGGAGTTTAGGGTTGCAACGGTTTTGTGGGGGGTTCTGCTTAGAGGCGCTGGGGCCTTAGTAAGTAGGTTTTAAGTAGAGTTGCAAGTACCCTACATGGAGTTACCCCAGTTATAACCCTACTTATAACCACCTTACTGAGTGCCCTGGGCCTCCAAGTGAGGATCTGTCAATCTTAGACTTCGGCTTGCAGGCCTTGGCTTAGGGCCGAGGGGTCTAGAATTCAGGGTTTAGGGAAGTTTAGGGCTTTAGGGTTTAGGGTTCAGGGTTTAGGGAAGTTTAGGGCTTGAGGTTAAATTAGGCTTCTTTCGTGTTTTTCCCCCGAATTCTGCTTGAAGTAGTTGAGCTCCTGAGCCCCCAAACTAGTTCCAGTGAGCCCAGAAAGGTGGTAGCGTGGGTTTTTGGAGGATTGGTGAAAGAAGGATCCCCTTTTTGGGGGGGAATGAGGAGAATCATGATCCAACTCTCTGGCTCCGTAGTAAGCCGTAGTATTTAGGTTTAACCTGTTTGGCTGTGATCCTCGGGTTTTGGGTCTGCTTCGAGGTTGCGCTTAGCGCGTAAAGGACTGCTTTGCAGTCCCTGTTAATAGAGGGGCCTCAATAATTACCTATACTATTTTGGTGATTCCTTATTGCAATTATAGTATACTGGACCCCGAAACCCTATTCTAGTTATTAAGGCTCCTACATTATCTTAAATGTGTCATCTTTTCTTGTGGCAGCTCAAAATTCTGCTTCAGAGTTCAGTCTATGGTATCGTGTGTTGGGTTTCCGTTCTTGGCCGCCAACAAGTGACCCGAATTCAGTATTCATATACTGGTCGTACGGTATACGGCTTGGGGTAGGGAGTGTTGTTTAGCATGTAGTCTTTACTTACAGTTTTAGTGCTATCTTCGTGGCGACATGGGGTCCAGTATTGCTCACACTCGCCTATCCAGTAAGCCAGCCCATTGTTCCGCGTCTATCAGGAGCTAGTAGTGCCACTTCTGAGGGATCCTTATCATAGATATTTTTATACAACTAGTACGACCCAGTACACCGATCACTAAGGTCCCTATCATTTAATTTCCCTTAACTCTAGAGCGTAAGCTCGAGACTGCAAACCCGGAAGGGACCGTTATAAGGAACCCGTAAAAGGAAGCCTTGTAGGACACTCTGGCCATGAAGTTTTGGAGACTCAACAGTTCCCCTTTGATCCAGGACCTGCAATGTCGACTTCGGCGATACTTCTTGCAGAACAGGCGCAAGTTGTCATCAACAGGACCCTTATACTAAACCCTAAACCCTAAACCCTAGGGTCTTTGAGGTTAGGACCGGGAGAGGGTAGGGACTATCTTGTAAGGACCTTTGCGGATCTTAGGGGTTGGGGTTTAGGGTTTAGGGTTTAGGGGGGTTTGGCAGTAAGGAAGTGTACGTCCTTAAGTCAGCCTTCTGACACCTTTCTCCCCCTGAGGGGAAAGCCCGATCTTCCAATACACCCTAATCAGCGAATACTGCTTTAGGGTTTTAGGGTCTAGGGTTTAGGGTTTAGGGGCTTTCACTCGAATAAGGATCTTACAATAATTACAGATAAATTCCGTTTAAGTGATATCTGAAGATCTGTGGAGCCACAACAATACAAACCGTGGCAGCTTTTCTCTTGGAGGGCACTAGGGGGCTTAGGGTTAAGGGATGCTGACGCACAAAGCACCCTGCATGCTCCTGCTAAACTATGGCTATGAATGGTTTAGGGTTCATTACGGATAACCTAGGATTTTGCACATAGCTTGCTTGAAACATATATGGAACCCGCATAGCCCCCCTTCGAAATGACGGTAATCTGAAACGTAGTCTGCCTCAGTACCCGTATTGCAAAAGAGATCCAAGAAGAGCACTTGAGATACGAGAGGCTTTCACGCTTACACAGCACGGCGCTTAACCCCGAAACCCTAAACTCTCCCCCCACAAAACCCTAGTTAAACCGCCAACGCTCAGCCCCAAAAACCAAGGAATACCTCTACCCTAAGCCCTGAGCCCCGGACTCCGGATCCAAAACCCCTGGACGCTTAAAGCCCTAAACCCGAACGCCCCTGAACCCTAAACCCCATGAAACTCAAGCCCGAAGAGGAGCACTTAAACGAGAGCCTTTCCCTACAGTGAACCCCAGAAGAAAGTTGGAAGAGGGGTTTAGGATGGTTAGTGCTTCTAGTTGGCCTTCACGGCACCAGGACAATGATGTTCAAAGTTCAAACTTTCTGGCTTCTACTTTACAAAAACCCAATAATTACTATTGTGGGGATTCCTTTTATATGGTTATCGTATAATGTACCCCAAAACCAACTTAAACCCTTAAGAGAACCCTGCAGCAGATTCCTCTAAAGCAGGCACCAGTCCGTCTTCAAGGAGCGGCAAGCTCTGATGGAGAGGAGCCTCCTGCGTTAGGCCGCGGGTTGTCATCTTAGTTGCTGAGTAGGTAACCTTTAACCTTTTGAGCCTTTTGGGGTTTATATAATCCTACTATAACTCAAAAGGTTAACCTTTTTTGGGCTAGGGTACTCAGCCCCTAAGTCATAGAGGGGTCGGCAGAACTAGGGTTCAGGGTCGGATCCGGGTTTCCCCAGAGGGCTTTAGGGTTTCAGGGTTTAAGGACTTTAGGGTGTTAGGGTTCAGGGTTTAGGCTTTCAGGGTTCAGGGTTTTAGGGTTTAGGGCTTAGGGGTTTCAGGGGTGTTTCGCAAGCTCGGTTCATGATTGCAATATGAGGCTATGGTGATTTGATAGGGTGTTTTTGTAAGGTTCATTGGCTCCTGATATATCATGGGTTTAGGGGTTTAGGCTTTGTTTACGGTTGAGCGGCTGGGCACCTGCGCCTTCACAAGCCTTTGGGATTTGAGGTTTGGATAAATACGAAATAATATATGGGCCTTAACAATTACCAATACTATTTTGGGGGTTCCTTATTGTAATTGTAGTATAATGGGCCCCAAAACCCTGTTCTAATTATTAAGGCCCCTATATTATGCCCCGGCAGTAGCCCGACATGATGCGTTGAAGAACTCGAAAGCCTCAAATCCCCCCGGGCCACTGATGCTGCTACAGCAAGACGAGCGAGACTGTTATACATACAGGTGTATGTGTTTACATGCTTATATCCATTTTATGTGTCTGTTTATACTTCTGTTATGTCACGTAGCAACAGCACGAAGTACAGACATAAAACCTAGAACATACAGGGGGCCTTAATAATTAGAATAGGGTTTTGGGGCCCGTTAAACTATAATCATAATAAGGAACCCCCAAAATAGTATTGGTAATTATTAATTGCAAGAAGAGCAGCTCCATGCACGACAAGGCTACTTGTGAGAAAAGCCCCTAACACCCCAAAGCATTAAAACCCCAAGAAACAATTTAAAGCCCAATAAGTGCCAGTAAACAACACCATTACAGACAACGTAAAAACCGCAAGATGGATTGAAACCCTTGGCAAACAAACAGAATATGGACAAAGAAGTCGTGAGCCCGTGAAGCAGTATCACCACGGTTTAGGGTTCAGGGTTTAGGGTTTAGGGGTTTAGGGTTTAGAAATCCCTGGAACGCCGGACAAATCGAAGCCATGATATCCTTGAAGCTCCGCAGCTCACCACGAAAGAGGATGAGTCCACAGTTGCGCGCCGAAGCGTGCATTGCAATCAACGGTGTTTGGCTCCAAAAGGCGTGAAACTCGGAGATGTTTTTGGTGCAAATTAAGGTTCAGGGTGGTTTCAACAGTGGTGTCCTCGGGGTGTGCTGCTTTGGTGCAGTTGTGTATTTTCAATGAGGTTTGTTATAGAACTGTACGGTGTTGCTCTTGTGACAGGCTTATTATGAGAGCTTGGAACGGATCTTGGAAACGCTCTGTAAGAGTCTTACTCGGGGAGGGTAGTATTCTTGGCCCCTAAACCCAAAACCTTCTACCCGAAACCCCAAACCCTAAACTCTGCCCTTAAACCCTTTACCGGAACCCCCAAACCCTAAACCCTACCCTTATACCCTATACTCGAACCCCCTAAACCCCAACCTTAAACCCCATACCTTTTCCCAAAACCCCAAACCCTATCCCTCAACATCAACCCCTTTTCCCTAAACCCAGCCCATTAAACCATGACCTTAGAGTCTATGCCCGGGACCCCAAACCCAAACCCGTAACACTAAACCCTAACTTGAAGCAGGGCCGACAGCTCCTGCCGCCCTGAAGCTCGTGGCATTTTACTCCAAAGCCAAGATCCCACTATAGGGGCCTAAGCAATTACCAATACTATTTTGGGGATTCCTTATTATGATTATTGTATAATGGGCCCCCAAAACCTTATTCTAACTACGAAGGCCCCTGTGCTACAATCCTAAACCTGGAGGTCGTGAACTTACTATAGGGTTTACGGCATAAGGGTTTGGGGTTTCAGGATTTTGATTTTGGTCTTCGAGGCTCAAAACCCTAAAACCCTAAAACCCCTAACCCCTAAACCCCTGAGCCCTTGAACCCCATCTCTGAATCCCTAATCCTAAACCCCCAAACCACCTAACGCCTAAACCCCTAAACCCCTGAACCCTTAGATCTGAAACTTGGAACTAAAGAAACAAAGCCGTGAAGCCCAAAGGTGTGACTCTCAAGCTTCAAACCTGTGCATATCCGCTTCAAAAAGCTTTGAAGACTGAATACTATAGGGGCCTAAATAATTACCTATACTATTTTGGGGGGGTGGTTCCTTATTATAATCATAATATAGTATAATGGGCCCAAAAACCTTATTCTAATTATTAAGGCGCCTTTCTTACACAACCCCTGGCCACTGGCCCGACTTTTGCACCCCCAAAGCCTTAAACCCCTTAGACCCCAAGTCCTAAAAGGGTCCTTTCTTCAAACAGCTCATCAATCAAACCCTACACTCTAAAACTTAAAGACCCTTATTGATCCCTTAAAGGTTCCTTTTGGTACCCTTAAGGTAACCTATCAAACCCTGCACCCTAAACCTTTAGGGATCCCTAACAGGTTCCTTTCTTCAAGCAGTTCATCCCTCAAGGGGGCCCTATTCTAGAAGCCTATAGTACCCTCTCCTGAATTCTGCAGGGTGTGTCATGCTGGTCACGCAGCCGATTCAGGCCCAGGACCTGACGCTGTCCGGGCCATCCTGCAGAGGAGGATGAAATGTTTAGGGTTTAGGGTTTAGGATGAAATGCCTCACCACCCTGAGCCAGTATCTGACGAAAGGCCGAGGTCCAGATGAGCGCGAAGTACATGGAGTCGACTTTGCCTTTCAGGAGGATGAAAACGCGGCCCAACTGCTTGCTGAACAAGCCCGGCTCGCAGTCATTGGTCCATTGGACAACGCAGATGTCCGGCGACGGGCCATGCCGATGCATGCAGCTCCAAGTGCCAATCAACCAGCACCTGAGCAAGGCCGTGCTGATAGAGATGCAAATTGGAGGGCACCTGGAGAAGGCTGAGTGCTACTGGTGAATTTTGACCCCCCGCCAAAATTATTGACCCTGCGAAACCTAGCCAACCGGAACAGTTCCGGGAGTGTATTGGTACCCTTAAGGTATATGACGCTATAGATCCCTTAAATGAACCTGGAAAGGTTCCTTTCTTCAAGCAGTTCATCAGCCATATCAAGCGCTTGGAGCAGCAAGATCGCTACACTGGGCCTGAGGCCACCCAGCCCTCGGCAAGTCTTGTGTGGCTTTGGGTTTAAGGCTTTATGGGGATTAGGGTTTGGGGGTTGGGGTTAGGGCTTTATGGATTTAGGGGTTCGGGGATTAGGGTTTTGTGTGCGTGTGTTGTTTCTGCGAGGGGGAGTTGTGTGTGTGTGTGTGTGTGCGCTTCTTGAGGGGTGTAAGAGAGTCATTGCCCAGGTGCCCCAGTAGTACCCTTTTACCCTTTTTAAAATCGAATAGTAGGAAAAAGGGTACCCTTATCATTAAGGGGCTACTGGGGAACCTAGTTGCTGGGATGGGGCTAATGATCTTAATGCTTCAGGTTTAAGGCGAATTAGGGTTTCTTTAAGGGGTCGCCTGCGCTCCAAAAGGTTCTTATCACAAACTCTCGTAAGGGTATAGGGCTTAGGGTTTCGGGTGTAAGGGTACTATAGGGTTATATAAGGTCCCAACTAGTTCTATGATAAGGTTCCTGAAACCTAAACTTCCTCCAGGGATCCCTTTTGGGGTTCCCTTTAAGGGACCTATAAGGTTCCCTGTCAGGTGCTGGCTTCAGGGGCTTGGGGCGTCATCATTTCAGTAATACGGTGAGACTCCTGCTCTTTCATCTCGCCCCCTGCAAGCACCGCTGATTCTGTCACTGCTACCACTTCTACTTCTACTTCTTCTACTTCTACTACTACTTCTTTTACTACTACTACTACTACTACTACTTCTACTACTACTACTACTTCTTCTACTTCTACTTCTACTTCTACTTCTACTACTACGTCTTTTACTACTACTACTACTACTACTACTACTACTACCACTACTACTAGTACGACAATCCCACCACTACCCCCGCCACTATCACCACTCTCACTGCCACAACTCTGCTCTCGAAAGGGCCCTATACCTGCGCCCAAACCCTAAACCCCAAACCCCTAAACCCTAAACCTTGTTCAGGAAGCCTGCGTGGCGGACATCTCCAAGAAACTCCAGCTTCAAGCCTTTGCACAGGAGGAGTCTTTCGACAACATGCAGGCCGAGGAGAAGTATGCAAGCCTGAATACTCTTCTCTCGGGTTCGTAGAGTAGAATCCTGAACTCTAAACCCCGAAACCCTCAACTTCCTAAGCCCTATTCCCAGTATTAAGGCCCTAAACCCTAAAGCCTAAACCCTAAATAAGGCCACTACAGTCTTTCTCTGGGCTCCTCGGTTTCGTGTTTGGAAGAGGTTAAGAAGCGTAGTGTGTAAGCAGGCCCTGAACCCTGAAGCCTACGTTGACCAGGCTAAGAGCATTTGGCCTCTGTGTTTAGGGACTTAGTAAGGTTCCGAAAGGGCTTCTTAAAGGGATCTATAGGGCTCCTTAAAGGGATCTATAGGGTTCCTTAAAGGGATCTTTAGGGTTTAGGGGTTTACTTGGAGGGGCTTTAGGGGACTTTGTAAGTAGGTTATAAGTAGGCTTATAATTGGGGTAACTCCATTTAGGGTACTTACAACTCTACTTATAACCTACTTACTAAGTCCCCTGCCCCTCCAAGTATGGTTAGGGGTGTAGGGTTTTCGGGTTTAGGGTATTAGGGTTTAGGGGGTTTAGGGTTTAGCGCTTATTGCCGACCTTAACCCCAAATAGCCTACCTTTTTAAGGACGTATATATAAAACATATCACATGAGCGAACCCTAAACAGGCAGGTTATTTGGGGTTCAGGTAAGGGTTTAGGGTTTGGGGGTGCGCTTAGGGCTTAGGGTTTAAACTTGGTGGATTCTCGTACAGGAGCCCCGATGATAAAGTCTACCATTCTGATGATACATTCGCACTTCAATCTTCATCCCCAACTATAAGCCTACTTATAACCTACTTACTAAGTCCCCTAAAGCCCCTCCAAGTAGACCCTAGACCCTAAACCCTATAGATCCCTTTAAGGAACCCTATAGATCCTTTTAAGGAGCCCTTTAGGAACCTTACTAAGTCCCCTGAAGCCCCTCCAAAAAAAGAGGGATCCCTGTTTAATAAAGGACACCTAAAACACCGGAGCGCTAAGAAGGGCGACCCAGAAGGGCTTCGTCTATTTCGAGGCTTTTAAGTGGACCCTTCAAGGGTTACTACAAGGGTACTATAAGGATTCCTTTTAAGGGCTCTATAAGGGTTTGGACTTTCCGAAAATTAGGGGTACCTTATTATGGGGTCCTTATAACAAGGATCCTACTATTTAGGGTACTTTATTAGGGTCCCCTACGGCTGATGGACAAAATCCTGCATTACCCATTATAAGGAATATACCATAATTCTCATAGCTTAGGGTCCTTAGGGTCATGCAGGATTTTGTCCATCAACCGTATTTCCGGAAACTCCCAAGTTTCCAGCTCTCACACCTCTGGGCTTCCCGAAGGTGCTGAGCTCTGTCTTGGGAGACGCTTCAATGCCTATAATATACATAGCGGCATTGACAGTACCTACATCATCTTGCTGGCTCCTTCTTATACATACTTATAGTAGAATATACCCCAAAACCCTATTCTAATTATTAAGGCCCCTACATTCTAGAAACCTATTATAGAGCCCTTATACCTGTCCATTTGGGGGCTGCCGGCACCGTAACAAAGTTGGTTAGTTAGTTTATAGAGCCCTTATAGAACCCTTTAAAGAAGAACCTTATTCTAATTATTAAGGCCCCTATACCAAAAACAGCGCCGATTAAGATTGGTGCAAGACCACCACCCCCCCCATGGGCAGTGCATGCAGGTCCTCTTCATCCTCTCACGGGGCATGCTGGCCGTGCTCCCCGCCGACACTTAGCATAGGGTGCATGTCCGCAGCCTCGCAGAATGACACCCAAATACTACAATACAATTGTTTCATAATTTCATTGTGACAGAATATACGATGTTGCAGTTAACCCCTAGACACACTAAACCCTAAACTCTCCTTAAACCTCAGGTTCTGCCATAAGAGCCACATCTTCACGGACGATCACAGTCGGAAGTATGGCTTCAAAGCACCTGGAGACTCGGCGAAGCAGTGGGAGCTTCAGGTTTTTGGGCTTCAGGTTTTCGGTTTAGGGTTTAGGGTTTTGGGGCTTCAGTGTTTTGGCGCTTTTAGGGTGTTTAGTGTTTTAGTGCGGTGGTGGAGGCTTTCGGGCGTGCCATAGCTGGGAATAAGAATTGACACGTGACGGGGGCAAGGGATGATACAACAATACCAGGAGCAGGTTGGAAAGGTGGCCGCCCGAAGCCCTAAGCACTACCTGTTGCCCCAAGATCTTACCTTTTCAAAGTCTTACCTTTTCAGGGCTTTTATAGAAAAACCATATCAAGGATCCCTAAAAAGGTAGGTTTTTTGGGTTGCTTTCCCCGTGGAGCCCCTGATCTCGAAGCCAGTGGTTCCGCGTCTAGCGGTTTCAGTCATATATCTAAAATTATATATAGGGTTCCTCTATAAACGAAGGTATACTGCTTAACTACATGCTTTCGACGTCAGAGACTTTGTCCAGTTTGCAATTTCTTGATACATTTTTTGAAGTGGAGAGCTAACCTAAACCCTAAACCCTAAACCCCTAAACCCTAAACCCTTATTCCGAAGAGCTTAAAGGCTAACCTAAAGCCTAAATCCCAAACCCCTAAACCCTAAGCTCTTAAGCCGTGTTCCATTGGGTTGGGGGCGGATCGGGGGTTTCAGTATTCAAGCCCTGTTTGACATGGCCGTAATAAGGGTTTAGGGCTTAGGAGTTTAGGGTTTAGGGGTTTAGGGTTTAGGGTTTAGGGGTTTAGGGGTTTAGGGTTTAGGGTTTAGGGGTTTAGGGTTTAGAGGGTAAAGCTTAATGAGGTTTTGGGTTTCGGAGCCTCAGACCCTAGAACCCTACACCTCTGCACCTCAACGACCCAAAGGGTCCAAGGTGTAGTATAGTGTATACTTTCAATTATCTACTACGTAGCTACTATATTGGTACTTGGACCCGTTGGGAGACCACCTAAACCTCTAAACCTTAAACCTTAAACCCAATTGTAGTACCCCAAAAAGAACCCTAAACCATAAACCCTAAACGGAAGCCGAGCAGTATCCGAAAAGGAGAAGTCTGGGGAGAAGATTTCGTCTTGTCGGACGTCTCCTTGATCCGCACGCAGACACTTGGTCAAGTTTGGGTTTAGGGTTGGGGGCTTTAGGGTTTAGGGATTAGGGGTCTGGGGGTTTGGGGCTTACCTTAACCCTGAATAACCTACCTTTTTAGGGTTCCTTATTATGATTTCCTTATATAAGTCCTTAAAAAGGTAGGTTATTTGGGGTTAAGGTATACTAAACGTTCAGCCCTAAACCCTAAACCCTAAGACCCTAAGCTTTCTAAGCCCAGGGTTTAGGGCTTAGGAGTTCAGGGTTTCGGTTTACAACCTCGGAGTTGGGTTAGGGTGGATCTCGGCCTCTCAAAACTTCTGGCGTCTCACGAGAAGCGACGCATGTAGCGTAGTAAGCGGGTCCATATAAACTACCGTTATAGTCTTATAGTAGTATATAACTGCTAGTGGGGAGGGGGGATCCTAAATTATAGTAGTATATATGGAGCCTTATAATTAGTAACCCTTATAGTATCCCTAATGAGGACCCCTCAAAGGTAGTATATAAGGACCCTGTGGCGCAGCTAAGTAGCCGAGGACGGGCTACGCCCTGACCTACTGCGAAGTCCTGTCGCTCACGCACCACGACTTCATGCAGGCCAGCATGTGTACATGGGATGTATAGGGGTCTAAATAATTACCTAAAGTTGGGGGTTCCTTGTTATAGTTATGGTGTAATATGCCCCAAAACCCTATTCTGATTATTAAGGCCCCTATGTTAAATGTTAGAGGCGCCACACAATCGTGACGATCTTCATATTTGGGAGTGTAGCGGCTCGTATATGCGTGTTTCTGAACCCAATAACCTGAGTCCCAAACCCTAAAGCCAAAGCTATCCAAGCCCTGAACCCTAAACCCCTAAACCCCTAAAACCCTAACCCTGAACCCTAAGCCCAAGCCCGAGATGCCCCCCAAGATGCAAGCTGCAGGCCTGTCTAGAAGCCCACCGGAGGCATCCCAACTGGAAGCATGTATACCAAGGGCTTAGGGTTTATGGTTACTATGAAAGCACACCATCATTATCCATCTACTCCCGACGTTGACTGTCCTCGGAAACACGCTCATTATTAAGACTCCTGCGGTAGTCTTGTCGTTTTTTCAATAAGAGAAGATCCTTAAGTCGAACACCTAAATCCTATGCCGATGGGCTATGTTGTAAGTTCTAGTAATGGTTTCAAGATTGGATCTACATGTTCTTTCAGGTTCTCCAGCGGCGCCGCCAATCTTGTCCAGAACTCTGGGACATCGTCCGGCGCTACACGATATGGCACCTGGCCGATCTTCAAGTTGTCCTAGACCTTAAACCCTAATGTAGGAACCTGATTGAGAAACCCTGGGCCTATAACCCCCAAATAGTAGGATCCATATCAAGAACCCCTATAAAGGCCCAAGGTTTCTTAATCAGGTTCCTACATTACCGCAAATCCCCAAACCTACTGTCTTCAGGGTGATTGCCGATAATAGAGGGTCGCAAGCTGCTGGTCGGGAGGTAAGCCCTATAGAGTACCTGGCATTGGATTGCTGTCGGTGTACCAGTCAAGGGGAATACGTATTGGGAGTCTTGAAATCGTAGGATCACTAGAAAAACCCCTCGATTCTTTGAAAAAAATCCTTGTGCAGCGACCGCACCTTCAACTCTCACAAAGGTACAATGGCATCGGCTCGAGGGTTCATGACTTCATAGCTTTGGGATTTTAGGGTTTGGGATTTTAGGGTTTAGGGTTCATGACTTCATAGGGTTTGGGATTTTAGGGTTTGGAATTTCAGGGTTTAGGGTTCATGACTTCGTAGCTTTGGGATTTTAGGGTTTGGGATTTTAGGGTTTAGGGTTCATGACTTCATAGCTTTGGGATTTTAGGGTTTGGGATTTTAGGGTTTAGGGTTCATGACTTCATAGGGTTTGGGATTTTGTGGTTTGGGATTTGGGGTTTAGGGTTCATGACTTCATAGCTTTGGGATTTTAGGGTTTGGGATTTTAGGGTTTGGGATTTTAGGGTTTAGGGTTCATGACTTCATAGCTTTGGGATTTGAGGGTTTGGGATTTTAGGGTTTAGGGTTCATGACTTCATAGGGTTTGGGATTTTAGGGTTTAGGGTTTAGGGTTCATGACTTCATAGCTTTGGGATTTTAGGGTTTGGGATTTTAGGGCGTAGGGTTCATGACTTCGTAGCTTTGGGATTTTAGGGTTTGGGATTTTAGGGTTTAGGTTCATGACTTCATAGGGTTTGGGATTTTAGGGTTAGGGTTCATGACTTCATAGCTTTGGGATTTTAGGGTTTGGGATTTTAGGGTTTAGGGTTCATGACTTCATAGGGTTTGGGATTTGAGGGTTTAGGGTTTAGGGTTCATGACTTCATAGCTTTGGGATTTTAGGGTTTGGGATTTTAGGGTTTAGGGTTTAGGGTTCATGACTTCATAGCTTGAGGCTGTAGGGTTGAAGGTTTCTCAGGAGTTCGGCTGAAGGTCAGCTTCTGGTTGCTTCAGTAAACCCCATAAAGTTGGAAATAGTGCTGAGATTCCTGATACATTACTCTTAAATAAGGATGGAGGCTATTGGGTTTCCAACTTTTGGGCTTCTACTCTACACTATTCCCTACCAAGGACCAAACAGTTAAAATCCTCGAGCCGAGGCTCGCCGCACGTCGGGGCATCTTCGCGGAAGCGCGGCGAAGGATCCGACAACGGCAGAAAAAGTCGGAAAGAGCGGAGAAGGCCCGCTCTGAGCTCTTTAGTTGAAGGATATTACAGTATACTATATAGTCTATTACAACATACTATGGTGGCTGCGGGTTAGGTGGGGAGGTGGCTGCAGGCAGATGGCTAGCGGTGGGGCTTGGCTCGTGGCTGGTGGCTGCTGTGTTGCAACTGGTGCTGTGGCTGGCGGCTGGTACCTGGTGAGTGGTGGCTGAAGATAAGGAAGAAGGCTCGAAGCAGGCGGTGTCTGGAAGGCATAAGGCGATCAATGGGAGGGCAGGTGGCTGGAAAGCCAGTGGCTGCAGGTTGCAAGGCAGGTGGCTGGAGGTGGAAGTGAGATGGCTGGTGGGGGCTTTGGGTTCAGGGCATCTAGACGGCGTCACGGTTGAATCTTCAGGGTGTGGGCGATTTAGTTTGATTGTGTGTTTGTGGGGCTTGTAGGGCTTATATCGATGATAGGTTTTGGTGTCTATTGTAAGGTTTTGAGGGTGTTTTGGGTTGGAGGGCTGTTTACAGGCTTAGGGAGGGTGTTTAAAGGGTTTTTCAGATTTGGGATCAACCTCCTACCCCAAACCAAACCCCAAACCCCAAAAATGAAGACCTACAAGTTGAGTGCGGTTCATTGCGGTTCGGTGCAGTCCCCGGAACCCAGCGGTTCGGGTTCGGTTCAGTGTTTCCGGTTCGGTTCCGTGACCTTTCTGAAGACGGGGTCATAACTTTGACAATTGCCCATATGAAACCTAAACCACCACTGCATAGGGGCCTGAAGACTTAGAACAGGGCATTGGTGGACACCCGCTGTTGGGGGATACGATTCGCAACGGTTCAAGCTTGCAGAAGCCATATATGGATTTACCTCAGCCCACAACCTCTAATCCCTAAACATAAAACCCTTTTTAAGCAACCTCTTGCGGAACCCTAGCCCCTTTAAGCAAGCCTGCAACGATCCCTTTAAGGAGCCCTAAACCCGGTTGGAAAGAAGCGGAGGCGGCCCGCAACTCTACGTCATCGACGAAAAGCAGTTTGCCTGCGGTCGTTGCTAAAAGAGCTGTACTATAGGCGCCTTAATAATTAGAATAGGGTTCCTTTAAAGGGGTCTTTTTGGGCTATTTTTTAGGGTTCAGTATAGGGACCTTAATAAATAGAATAGGGTTTTGGGGCCCATTATACTATAATTATACTAAGGAATCCCCAAAATAGTGTTGGTAATTATTAGGCCCCTAAAGTACCCAATCAAGGAATATATTGAATATACCTTAACCCATATTGTAGATCCTACTATACTTTGATTTAGATCTCGATTCCTTAATGAAAGGGTTTTGGAGGCTCTGGGTATAGGGTGTTATAACTGGCTCTACAAGGCCCTGGGCTTCAACAAGGTTTGCAAATGGCTCTATGGGAGTTTCCGAAAATGGCGGTACCTTATTTTGGGGTCCTTATAATGAGGATCGTCTTTCTTTGGGTGCTATATTAGGGTCCCTATTTTCGGAAACTCCCTGAAAAGTCTTGCAACAAGGTTCAGGGCTCTATAGGGTTACAAGGTTTAGGATTCAGGGGTCTCCGAACGACTCTACAAGGGTTGCAAGAAGGGCTTTATAGGGTTATCTAAATTGCTATATAAGGGTTACACCAAGGGCTTTGTGGAGTTTTATAAACGGCTCTATGAGGGTTACAGTAATTTAATGGGCCAGAGTAGACACCTTAGTGAGTTTCAGAGGCTTTGGGGGCATACTGTGGGAGACTCATACAAGGACTAGAGTTTCGGGTGTTGGGTTTAGGGTTGAGAGCTGTAAGATGCTCTGGTTCAGAGCCTCGTGTTGAGACGTTTAGAGGTTTGAGGACCTACCCTACACCTTTCTAGAACGAACCCTTGAAAGAGCCCTGCAACCATATAGAAACCTTTTCAGCTCCTCCCTAAACCGCACCCTGAAACCCTGAACCCAACTCAAGCCCTGAGCTTGAAGATCTTCAGCCTAACCCTAAACCCTAAACCCCTAAACCCCTAAACCCTAAGCCCTGCCATGCCAGCACACCACAGGGAAAGCGAGGCAGAAGCTTGCCATGCACGTCAACGCACCCACCCACCCCACCCCAGCCCAGATTTGGGATTAACCTTGTATTACGGTTGTGTTCCGGGGAGTGGCAGATGTGTATGGGCGGTGTTTGTCGGTTTTGGGCGGGGTCCGAGCGCGCACCACGAGAAACGAACGCCAAATGATGCTGATGATGCGCCCCTTGTGCATGCAAATCAAGGCGTGACCCTCCGATCTTCGAGTCAGCCACCGATGGAGATCCTTGCACCAGCGACCTGGATATATTTGGGTGGTTGTCAAAATTATGGTGCCTTTTTGGGTCCTTGTTATAAAAAAGCATCCAATATTTACGGTACCCAAAAAGAGGCCATAATTTTGACAACTACCCAATTTGAGGGGGCCTTAGGATCTTAGGGTTTTTAGGGCTGAGAGTTTGGGGTTTAGGGTTGAGGATTTTGCGGTACGGGGACAAGGGGGCGTTGAGATTGCCCCTGCCTAAGCTGTGTGATACGCAATAGCAGGTTCCAATATCAGAATACAGAAAATGGGGTGCTGGCTCCTGCTGTGGTACAGAACCCTAAACCTTAAACCCCTTAATCCCGAAACCCCTAAACCTAAACCCTTAAACCTTAAACCAAGAGAAGGTGCTGAGACCCACAATGCCGGTGATGACCCTAAACCCGACCCACCATGCGGGTAATGACCCTACACTTACACTAGTGGAGGCCTCAATGTACCTTATTAACCTAAGGTAGGAACATGATTAAGACACCCTGGCCCTTTAACCCTTCTTTCTGGTGATTCATATAAGGAGCCTTAATAAAGATCCGGGGAATCTTAGTCAGGCAAACCAGTTTGAGCCCGGAAGCCAAGACCATGAGCCAAGGAGGTTCCTGGCTTCATCTCTGATAGCGACAGAAGTCGACTCACTGGAAGAAGCTGAAACCTGCCGCCGGGAATGGCTCAACTCATGCTGGATCCGAGATCTACACCCTACACCCTAAACTTTCCTAAGCCCTGTCCCTAACACAATGGTTTCGGGGATTGGGCTTGGAATCCTGAGCCCGCAACCCTTAAGGCATACGAGTTTTGGGCTGGGGGGATGTGGGATTACCAGAAGCGCAACTAAGACTTGCTGCAAGGGCTATGATAACTGTTCAGCTCTTTATGGTTGGGTTTAGGGTTGAGGGTTTGGGGTTTAGGGCTTTGTAGGATGCCGGATTTGTGTTTGGGATGCACGGTTTCGATCTACTTCTTTTTTTTATGTGTTTTTCTTGGGGATTTTAGGGCTGGGACTGCTTGTTTCTTGTTTCCCAGAGAGCCCAATACCCCTTAATTACGGAATATAGCTTAAATCATAATATGAAGCCCTTATAATTTAAGCCGTATTCCTTAATTAAGGGGTATTGGGCTCTCTGGGTTCTTGATCCGTAGATTTCCGAACTGTTCTGTGGTCAGGGATTTGACTAGGGTGTGAGAGTGTATGTCTAGGTGTGTCTTTGTAGGGCTCGTTCGACATATCGGGGCCTGTTTCCGTCTGTTGGTACCAGTAGCGAATACCCTGCACTGTTTGCTTTCGCATGCGAAAGTTCCAGGCTCCGGTTTGCGGCAAAATTGAACGGTTGGGGTCGTAGGCTTCCCAGGTTTAGTGGTTTCTAGTACAAGTTTGCATATAGTATAGTACATTAGAATATAATACATGTGGTACTGCATAGTATAGCTCAATACATTATACTAAGATAATCAGGTTGAGGGTTTGTTGGATTTGGTGTCAACCGTGGCCATGTGGAACCTTACTACGAGCCTTTCAATGTTTCTCAAAAGTGAGCGACCACCACATAAGATCCTATGAGCCTAGAGTCCTAGACCCCAAATGTTAGACCCGAAACCCAAAACACACCCACAGCCGGAACCCTTGAAGCCCCAAAGCCCGAAGCCCCCCAGACCCTTGTTAGAACCCTGGATCCCTAAAGCCCTGAACCCTGGGTTTGGAAACATTCCCGGAGTTGCACAGAGCCAGAGCTCTCGTGGGTAAGTCTCGAAGGTGGAGGGTTTCGGCCTCCGTTGCATGAGAGTTCCTTAGTTCAGTAGGGCCCTGAATGTTGGAATAGGGTTCCCTTCGGGGTTCCTTCAAACGGTGCCATACGGGTTTCTATTGGAGTTACTACTACGGTTTGAGTATAGGGGCTTGGATAATCAGGATAGGACTTTGGGATTTGTTTTGGCGTATGATTTAATAACCCGCCCTACGGAATAGAGGAAAACATTGGCAGTTATCTCGGCTTCTAGCCTTAGTCTATAAGTACTCATAGTCCCATACGCCCGCACGGGTCCTCCGAAATGTCGGAGCTCCGTGAAACCTCGAGACGTGAACCCGTGAGTTTCCGTGAGGGACACGCCGGAGGCGCCAGTCCCTGATGTTAATGCAGTACCATGGGACCTCCGAAAAGCCAAATACATTAAACAAGAAGTCAGAGTAAGTCTTCATGCGAGCTCTGAGAGTCTTTATTCTGATACAGAGGTACCACACTCCAAGACCCTATTCAGATTATGAGGCCTCTCTCTGTCGTGATCCTAAACCCTGAAACCTGAAGGCCTTGGACCTGGGTTTCGAGTCAGGGTTAATATCGAAGGAGAAATAATGTACAATGTTTAGGGTGTTGCCCCAAGATACGTTTAGTAGCCCTAGTGCATTATACGTACAGCATGCCCCAAAGCCCTATTCTAATGGGAGTTTCCGAAAATAGGGGACCCTAATATGGTACCCTAAATAGTAGGATCCTTATTATAAGGCCCCCAAAATAAGGTACCTCTAATTTTCGGAAACTCCCTAATGATTAAGGCCATCCGTGCAGAAGTATACGATGCGGTTTCAGATTCAAGACAACTAGTCTGGTTCTGTAGACCCCCTACTTGCATTAGGTCGGCAGGCCCTTTTTAGGAGTATCTTTGGAGGTTTGGGTACTGGCTTTAGGGTTCAGTGCTCGCACAACAATGATAATAAGAAGCCTAAAGCACTTTAACCTTTGTTCTGATTCAGGCTGGGTAGGGATCGAATATTTCGGAGCGGCATCCCCTTCTGCTCCCTATATATCATTATACTATACTAGACCCGCAAACTGCGACAAACCCTAAACCCTAATCGTACATTAAGAACCCCAGAGTTACTAGATCACACTGGGCACGACCTTAAATCCGTAAACCCTCAACACAAATCCCTTACTTGAAGCACGATTCTGTGTAGGTGTTAGGATTCAGGCATTTGGGGTTTAATTTAGGGTATACTCCCCAAAACCCTGAACCCAAAAGCCTAAACCTTAACACGAGCGGCCCTAAACAGGAACCGAAAGTCTTGGGGGAATAGCTTTGGATTGCATCATCGAGGTTTCAGAAACCCGAAACTCCTAAATCCCTAAACCCTGAATCCAAAACGCTTAAACACCAGACCCTAAACCTTAAACCTCCAACCCAAAACGAAAAGCCTTAGCAGCGACCCTGCGTCGTCGGATCCAAAGCCTGCAACGCAAAGAAGTGAATGCAGGCGCCGTAGTCCTTAGAATCGGGTTCCCTTAAAGTTTTAAGGGTCCCTTTGTTTGATTATAGGAAGGAACCGTGAGGAACAACATGTGTAATTATGGAGGCATCTATACTTACCCTCGGATTCCCAAAAATGGTACCCTTAACCTAACTTGAACCTTAAACCCGAAACGAACCTAAGCCTTAAACCCTAGTCTTTAAACACCCGTAAGACCTGGGCCCTAAGCACTTAAACCCCAAAAACAATGTTACAACCTCTAACAACTGAAAATCCAAGGCCTCGAACCTGAACCCCCCAAGAATGGTGAAGCTTCAACGGCCTTAAGCCCTTAGCCTCAAAATGCCGAAACCCCTTGTCGGAGGCCCCATGGTGGTAGGACGAAAACATGAATAGCTTTGAAAGCAGCCCAGGATGGAAGGCAGTTAGTTTTTGGATTTGGGTTTTAAGTTGCTGATTGTTGCAGTATTCACGAAGGCCTTTGCAGTTTTTCTCGCGGCTTTGGTTTCGATAAGCGTCTTTGATGGTTTGGGTTTTGACAATTACGGGTCTTGCCAGGGTTGTTCCAAGGATTGCATAGGCTTCTATAGAAGTCCTGCAGGGCTGCTACAAGGGCTCTACCTAGGCACCTTTAAAGGAACACTTAAAGATTCCCTTAAAGGAGCCTTTAAAGGAACCCTACTTCCGGTTATGGAGGCCCGTATACCTAGTAGTAGAGTAGGTAACCTTTAACCTTTTGGGGTAGTCTAATCCCTATACAATCCCTATATTATGAAAAAGGTTAACCTTTGGTTCCCCATGATACCCGACAAGTAGGTTTATAACTCTCTACAGGCAAGGGTTGTCAGAGGTTCTTATAAGGCCTTTACCAGTGTTTGTGTGGGCTTTGGGGGTTGCGGCTGTGGGGTGAGGCGTGCTGTTTAGGGGTTTAGTGAGTTCTTTCCTGTCAGCCCTCAGGCCTTTACGGTGCGTTTAGGGCTTTGTGGCAGAGCTAAGGGTATAGATTAAACACCTCGACTACTGTGCTGGGAGGTCTAGGGACCTGTGTATTCCCCTGCAAGGATTTGTTCCAATCTGCTGACATCCCCGCAAAGGCTAGACCAGTCGTACTCTACCTTACTTGTGCCGCCTGCGGTGATACTGTTCAGATGTTTTCGGCACTACCATTCCTTGTTTTTGCATTGTCGCTACTTCCACAAGTGTTGTAGTACTGGCGGTTTAAAGGCTAGACCATAAACCCCAAATAACCTACCGTCTCAAGGCCTATATTATATAAGGAAACCATGATAGGGAACCCAATAAAGGAAGGTTTCATGGGATCCAGGTAGACCTTACCTGTAACCCAAGAAACCCACATTTTAGGTGTTCCTCACTATAAATCCGTATATAACCTCTTCAAGAGGGTAGGTCTATAGGCTACATGTAAGCCATACATCCTGAACCCCGAGCCTTTGAGTCCCCCCAAGAACTAAACCGTGAAGCCTGACATGCCTACTAAAAGGGCCTTCATAATTCGAACTCTTTTATTAAGGAACCCTTAGAATAGAGGGTTCAGGGGCTTTCATAATCAGAATGGAGTTTTGGGCCGCTGTTTCGTATACTTATGATCGGAAACTATGTCGGCTTCCATAGTTAGAGCCCCAAACCTTAAGCTCTGAACCTGGGGTTTTTTGTTTTAGGGTAACTTGGTGAAGTTCCTTGACAAGAACCCAGAAACGCAGAATACCAAGCATCCCGGACGCCCGACTGAACTCCCCAGCCCTTTTTGTGGAAATGCCTTGACGTCTTGCAGCGTGAGTTTGGAATAGCCAAAATTGGGTTCTGTACTATGTTGAACTGTTCAGCATGGAGGTTTCATGGTTTTCGATGGCTGTCATTATTGCGTTAAGAAAGATGCTCACAGTCTTGTGGGAAGTAGTGAACGGAGAATGGTCTAGCTAATAACAATCAGACTGTTACTATTGCTATTCTTGTTGTTCCTGTTGTTATTACATGTAAATATTATGAATACAAGTATTATTCGCATTAAGTACCGTATTATTCGTTAATAATATATTTATGATTAGTCTGGACAGGTTGCTCGTTTGTGTGCCTCAGAATCCAGAGAAGCAGCATGACATTCACTGCACGGTGCACGGTCGCTTGGGGGTGGCAAGGGCGTGCGTGAGCAAAAATCAGTTCTGGAAAATAAGGGACCCTGTGTACGATAAGTTGTGACTTCCTTTTGTGGTATTGACTGTGGCCATCATGACAAAGTTTTTAAGCAATTCCGGGTTCGGAATCATTGGTAATAATTTCCCCTTCCTTGCCAATAACTCTCTGCAGACATATAGTATCACACACCCCACAAATTTTAAATAACAACACCCCGATATTCTAGACCCTGACTAGAAGGAACCTTTTTGTAGATTGTGACCTCAAATAGCAGTATCCTTGCTACTCGGACCTTGAATGTTCGCGCCCTCATCAAGAACCCCAAACCCTAGCCCCAAACCCTAACCGCATTGCCGACGGATGCTTAGATCAAGAATTGCGAAGTCACCCTGCAAGTCGCATGGAATCAGACGTGCTAGGCAGATGCAAGGTGAATGCATAGCCAGCAAAAGAGCTTTCGTGGGTTGTTGGTGGGTTTCAGGATTCAGGGTTTGGGTGGATGGAGGCATTGAGAGCCAGTGAAAGGTATCACCCGCATACAAATAAGATGCAAAACATGTCATTCCCAATATCATCGCCATCAACATCATTACCAGCATCCCAGCAGCAAGATCTTTAAGATCATCACCACCACCCTGAAAGCCTAAACCCCCACCATGATCAGCATCATCGCCAGTTGAGGGTTCAACTGAAAGCCCCTCTAATGTTCATCTGCCATTAAGAGCTTAGGAGCCAAAGTGCATGGATAGGGCTGAAGTAGACGATCTGGCATTATCTGCTAGACGGGAGTATTTGTTCATACCTGATCATGGAAAGCAGGAATTTCAGCAGCGTCTTTGAGGGTTTGGGGCCAGGTCTTTGGACTAAGTGTCTGCTGTTGCATGTGAGGCGTAAGATTGATTCACATAACCTTGGACCCCGGGGGCCAAAACCGATCTTGCGCGCGAGGATGGAGTTTGCTTGGCATTAGTCCTGCCTGAGAAAAAGTTTGGGTGTTCATTTCTGGTTGAGACAAGGACCCCGTATAAATCATTCTGTATTCATGTGCGATGTTCTCGTCGTCTTCACCACCATCCCCTGATTTTGGTTCAGGTTTGAGGTTTTATGAGTATTGTATAGGTTGTATAAAGGTGCTACAGGGTTCTGGAAGTGAATTGTTGGGGCTGCCATAAGGGTGTCTTAGCTTATGTCGCTATAATTTCAAGATGGCAGGATTTGAAATGTCGCCTGTGGAAGGTTTGTTTAAGTCTAAGAGCTATCAACACATAAGGATATAAAGCTCGAAATTACATTTTTCCAAGCTTAAAGTTGAATATATGAACTTGTATGTTAGATATGAGGCTAATATTAACATTTCCGTTAAGTATATATATATATACATATTTATTTACATATGCGAGATCATGCATAGCACGTATATCGGGAGACAAAATATACATATATATATATTGATTTTTCTACATTTTTAAATATTTTCGAAATTTAATGAATACTTATTTTATCTAATATTTGCTTATTCTCACCAAGAATACTAGATAATTTTTCTAGGTTTGAAATTACGAAGAAATTGAATACTCATGTATTTCAGAAAGTTTCAATGAATGCAATCTTTCATTAAGATTTATATGGATCGTTATCTTGAAAAATTTGTTAGTGAATTCTTTACATAGTCTCTAACAAAATGGTATCGTGTTGCTGGCGTCCGTGATTCTGGTCGCACCCCTGCCCCCCCCCGCCGTAATTGGGTCTTTTTCCGTATTTCTTCGTGAAAGCCTCTTGCATGGTTGTCTCGCGTGATTAACATCTTAGAAATATTAGTGTCGCGAGCGTTTCTCTCTCGATACTTACATCCCGGAGATTTTGGTAGCTTTATGAAATGTCGCGGTATTGTATTCTCCTGGTAATAAAATTCTGCAGATTTCGAAGATGATATTCTCGCGGTTATAAATTTCTGTAGATTTCTTGTAGGCGTTGTAACGGATTCTTTACGTGATAATCGTTGGGTGTACTTTCTTATCTTATTATCTTCGAAATTTTCTTTAATTAGCGATTGAATTACAAAGCCGATGCAGCTAGAATTACCTATATGAGCTCCGCATAGGAATATGGAGACGATGCATGGAAGTTGCGAAGTTGTTCTATTGTTATTCTTGTTGGGTTCTTGTCCGGTTCGTATCCGTGTTCGTGTTCGGTTCGTGTCTGAGTTCGTATCTGGTTCGTGTTTGGTTCATGTGAGGTTCGTGTCTGGTTCGATCCGGTTCGTGTTTGGTTTGTATTTGTTTTGTGTCTGGTTCGTCATTGGGTCCGTGTTTGGATTCGTGTTTGGGTTCGCGTTTGGGTTCGTGTAGGAGTCGTATCTGATTCATATCTGGTTCGTGTCTGGATTCGTATTTGATTCGTAAATCTGATTCATATCTGAGATTCTCAATTCATTATTTATATTCCTTATTGATTATTAAGATATTTTAAATAATTATTATAATTATAAGGTCGATATAATAAAATAAAATCCACTATAATTTTTTTTTTCAATTTCTTATTATAGAAAGAGCTTAAATATATTATTATTAGGTAAAAAAATTTTCGGAAATTATTTCTATAATTATTTCTGAAAAAATTTTTTGAAAATATTATTTGATAGCGCGATAGCGCCGCCGCAAAAATTTTATATATTTAAAGAAATATCTTTCATATTTTATTTATTTTGTTTTCTCCGATTAGATCTAAAATCCTGCCGTACTAGGCCTAACTTGCTTTATCTGAGTAGATTTAAAAACCTGTTTTGATAGATCTGACCTGCCAAACTTGCCCGACCACATCTAAAAGATTATAGTGCCAGACCTAACTTGCCAGACTTGACCGGCCAGATCTATAAGTCTTCCGTGTCAGGCCTAACCTTCTAGATTTATCCTGCCAGATCCAAAGGCCTATCTTGGCAGGCCTAACCTGCCAGACCTATCCGGCCAGATTTTAAAATCTTGCCTTATAGATTAGGTCTGTCAAGGAAAGTTTATAAATCTAGAAAGATAGGTCTGGCAAATTAGATCTATCAAGATAGGCTTACAGATCTGGACGGACAGATCTTTGGCAGGCCGAACCTGCCAGACCCGTCCGGCCAGATTTAAAATCTTGTCTTAGATCTGCCCGTCCAGATCTGCAAGCCTATCTTGATGATAGACCTAATCTGTCAGACCTATCTTTCTAGATTTATAAGCCTACCTTGTCAGACCTAACCTACCAAATCAATCCTGCCAGATCTATAAGGTTGGTTTGATAAACCTAATCTGTAAGACCTGTCTTGCCAGATCTATAAATCTATCTTGATAGGCCTCTCTTATTGGATTTGTCCTGCTAAATTTGAAAGTTTATCTGATAAGTTTAATCGGTCAAATCTATAAGCCTGCCCTGACAGGTCTGTCCTTTCAGATGTGCAAATTTGATTTCGTAGGCCTGTCCTGCCAGACCTTCCAGATCTGTAAACCTACCTTGATAGATCTATCTTNTGTCCTTTCAGATGTGCAAATTTGATTTCGTAGGCCTGTCCTGCCAGACCTTCCAGATCTGTAAACCTACCTTGATAGATCTATCTTGTCAGATCTATAAGCCTGCCTTAGTAGGTCTATCCTACCAGTCCCGTCCTGCCAGATCTGAACGCCTATCTTCATAGGTTTGTCTTATTATATCTGCAAGATTTCGTTATAGATCTATCCGATTAGATCTATAACCTTAATCTATCTTGTCAGATATCTGAAATTACCTTATCAAATCTTCTCTGTTAGATTTGCCTGCAAGATCTATAAATTTATTTTGATAGGCCTTTTATCAGAAGGCCTTATTCATCAGACT
>BGNK01002034.1:0-117566 GCA_003297005.1 Symbiodinium sp. clade A Y106
GTTTAGGGGTTTAGGGGTTTAGGGGTTTAGGGGTTTAGGGGTTTAGGGGTTTAGGGGTTTAGGGGTTTAGGGGTTTGGGGGTTTAGGGGTTTAGGGGGTTGAGGGTTGTTAACAGTTGGGGGCTGAGGGCTCCTAAGGCTAGGGTCTCAGGTTTTGGGCTTTTGTAGGGCTTCGGGTTTTGTGTTCGAGCATGGTAATGCTGATGGTGACGATGGTAAGCTGGGGAAGAAGAAGACGGTGATGATGAGTACCATGACAACATGCATATCCAAACCCCAAACCCTCCACCCAAACCCCTAAGCCCCAACCCTGAACACACAGAAGATCCTCAAAAGCCCGCTCCAAGCCCTAAACCCAAAACCTGAACCCCTAAACCCTCCAGACCTCACACCCTAAGCCCTACAGTCTGGGGCAGTCCAGTGGGTCAACGTAATGTCGTCCGGCACTGCTAAACCCCAAGACCTCAACGACAGCAAGGCTTCAGAAGGGTCTTATAGGGGCATCAGAAGGGGCTATACCCAGAGAACCCAATACCCCTTCATTAGGGAATATACTTTAAATCAATTTACTAAGGCCTCTATAAATGAAGGGTATATTCCTTAATTAAGGGGTATTGGGTTCTCAGAGAAGGGGCTCTAGAAGGGTTCTATAACATGAGGGCTTTACGTGGGGTTTCTTCAACGTGTTCTATAAGGGTGTAGACTGGTTTTACAAGAGTTCCATCCAGGGGGCCTCAAAGATCAGACGGGAGGTTTCGGTGCAGGTTCGGGTTTAGGGATTAGGATTAGGGTTTAGGGTTTAGGGATTAGGGTTTAGGGTTTAGGGGTTCTGAGCCGAGGGGTGCGGGTTGCATGTGAAAGGCTTACGTAGGCCTGCGGGCTTCAGGGTTGCAGCTTAATTAAGTGGGGTTTGTGTAGTGCTTAGGGCTTAGGGTTGATTTGCGTACTTAGAGCCACTGCTAG
The DNA here is from genome assembly GCA_003297005.1 of Symbiodinium sp. clade A Y106. Taxonomy (NCBI): domain Eukaryota; class Dinophyceae; order Suessiales; family Symbiodiniaceae; genus Symbiodinium; species Symbiodinium sp. clade A. The sequence goes on from BGNK01002034.1 coordinate 963, forward strand.
TGTGCTTATGCTCGGGAGGCGTGTACAATTGCGGCGTGACTGGCTTCGGGTACATCAATCTACAAAGTGGACGACAAGATTGCCCCTGCAATAATTCGCTTCCTCTGCACGGAGCTCTTCGGGTGTTGTTCTCGAGAGGGTCCTGTCAAGTGCCCATACTTACGATTGACAAAACTTAATGCAAAAAAACAGTGTACCGTGGAGTCCTTACGCAGGCCCAACTCTACTAACAAACCTACAAACCCCTAAACCCTAAACCCTAAACTGTAGCTCAATACCTGAAAGCCACTGAGAGCCCCCACCCCTCGCGAAAACAAACAGTAATACAAAAGAGACCCTAAACCCTAAACCCTAAACCCTAAACCGAGACAGAGAGAGAGTGGGAGAGAGGGAGATAGAGAGAGTGGGAGAGTGGGAGAGGGAGAGTTACAGTCATATTTTACATATATATTTTTTTTATAAGTATATACATATATATATATATAAATACATATAAGTATGTAATATAGATATATATATATGTATGTATGTATGTATGTATCGGTATGTTCACATTTATGCATATAAGCAAAAAGGCTCCCCTCCGGGGCCGGCACACCCCGCCCAGTGCTTCGCCCTTCTGGCCCTTCTCTAACCTGAGAATCGGAGGACGGGTAGTATAGGTGCCTTAATAATTAGAGTAGGGTTTTCCTTTAAAGGGTTCCTTTAAGGGGATCTATAAGTGATCTATAATAGGGTTCTATGATATAGGTGCCTTAATAATTAGCATAGGGTTTGGGGGTATGCTAAACTAGAATTCTAATGAGGAACCCCAAAACCCTATTTTAATTAATAAGGCCCCTACATTAGGAGCAGGAGGATGGTAGTAGGACGGGTTTAACGCTTTAGGGCTTAGGGTTTAGGGTTGAAGCTACAGGGTTAGGAGTTGAAGGTTTAGGGTTTAGGGTTTAGGCTTTAAAGTTTAGGGAAGGGGTTATGGGTTGTAGACTTTAGAATTTTGGATGCAGTGTCTCGGGCTGAGGGGTTAGAGTGTAGGGTTTAGGGCTCTCGACACACCTCCCCTCACCAAAATCATGATCAATAACGAAACCATCATCACCATGATCATCCTCATCCAAAACCAACGCAGTCGCAATCACCGCCACTGGCACGGACACTTAGCATTGGCTTCCCATCTGAAGATCAAAGCATGAAACCAGACTGCTCATCAAACAGACCCGAAACCCTAGGGCTTAGGGGCTTGGGGGTTTAGGAGTTTAAAGAGTTTAGGGTTCCGTTTTTTTTTAGGGTTCCGTTTTTTGTAGGGTTCCGGGTTTGGGGTTTAGTGCAAACCTCTTTTTAAGCCAGGCAGCTCATCCAACAGACGAAAGCTTCGCGGCACGACGACCGCCATTAACACAAAGCTGCCTGGGCTTGAAGATCAGATTGTAGGGCCAGTATTTTAGGGTTTAGGGTTTAGGGCCTTGACAGTTAAAATAAGGTTTTGGGGCCCACCATACTATAATTATACTAAGGAACCCCCAAACCCTATCTTAATTATTAAGGCCACTACATTAGGGTTGGGGTCAAGGGCTTTCAGGGCTTTGGCTTTAACTATAGTGAACCCCAGAAAGTTGGAACATGGATTTAGGATGATTCATGCTGGGATTCCCTATACTTTACTTTAAGAGCATGAGGCTAATGATGTTCCAACTTTCTGGCTTCTACTGTAATGGTTTTGGTCTGAAGGCTTCTGCGTTTAAGGATTTATATAAGGGCGTTAGAGTGCTTGATAGTGCTTGTCTGTCTACTGTCTGGTTCTTAGTAGGGAATGGGGGAATGGATTATGGAGACTATTATTGGGGATTCTATAGGGACTACTTTTGGGATCCATTCCCCCATTCCCTACTAAGAACCAGGGAGTCTTAGATGATTAGCTTGTGATGGTTCTGTTGAGGGTTTACGGTCTAGCTGTCAGGGTTTAGGGTACCATGGTTTGGTAGAAAACAAGTCTCCCAAAACCCGAGACCGTAAGACTTTGTAGTGATGTCTTCTGTTCTCGAGTTGCTGGCTTCCTACAAGCGCTCCATCTCCGGAAATATTGGTATAACGATAGACCTTAGGTGCTTGGGTTGAGGGTTTAGGGCACTAGATCATCATCATACATGCCAAAACGCTGCATGCTATGTCCGAGGTTTTGACACCGGCATGTCAAGCCCAATTGGCCCTTGAACCGTGAACTTTTAAAACACCCCCGTCCAAAGCCGCACCCCAAACCGCGAAACCCTGAACCCAAAGACCGTCGACTGGAGTTAATGGTAAAGCAAAAATCCCTGAGCCTACTAGCCCTTCAAAGCCTTTGGCGAAATTCGCAAATAAGATCGTCTTAAGCCCAAATAAGGAGAGATTTGAAACGTGCCAAAGGCCTACCTAGTATATTCACAGCGCCAAACCCTTGCAGCACGCCCAAGACTTTGGACAGCGGTAGCACTGCTGAGAACCGTGCTGGGGGACAAAACGAGGCTCACCGGGAAACTGAATTTTTTGAGCCCAACCCAGCTGCGGCCAAAGAAGTGTGCAGTGTGCAGACGACTTACATGAGACCGAAGTTTTGGTTTTTGGCCACTCCGCCCCACGGCACCGCAGCCTCGGCTCTTTCTCCATACCACATGGCTAAAAAAACCCTAAGCCCCTAAACCCTAAACATTAGATCTCATCCAGCAAGTTGTTTGACCTGCCGGTAGGGCTAAGACTTCTAGGCTCAAAGAGCGGAGCGACCCTGTCCGGATCTTCGGTGATGGGAGGGCTTGATGACTAACCTCCTAGGACTTGAAGGATCACGGGAACTTCGCAGGCAAGCCGTAAGTAAGGTCATAATAAGCAGCCTCCAAGGAGCCTTAGCTCCAAACCTTTGACTGAACCCTAAACCCTTACGGGAGCTTTATCCCGCTCTTTCTTGCAGTGTCTTTTGGGTGTAGGCCGTGTCTCAGGGTTTTAAACTTCGGGTTTAAGATGTGGGTGGCTGTCAAAATCATAGTCCCTGTTTGGGTCCCTAATATATTACGGCACTTAATATCTAGGTTACCCAAAAAGGGACCCCAATTGCCGAATTTTGACAACTACCCATTTGGGAGTTTCCGAAAATAGGGGACCCTAATATAGTACCCTAAATAGTAGGATCCTTATAAGGACCCCCAAATAAGGTCCCCCTAATTTTCGGAAACTCCCATTTAGAAGCTTCAAGACCTTCAAGGCTACGATGTTTGCAAGGCTTCGAGGTTTGCGAGCTCCTCATCAAGGCGCTGGGTCTTCGGAAAGCATAGAAAAAGGGGCCTTAATAATTAGAATAGGGCTCCTTTAAAGGGATCTATAAGGGCTACTATAAGGGATCTAACAGGGTACGAGAGTATAGGGGGCCTTAATAATTACAATAGGGTTTTGGTGCCCACTATACCATGACTATAGTAAGGAGCCCGCAAAAATCGCATATTAAACCTGCCTCCTGCTTCAGCTTGTCAGTGCGGAAATCCGGTATAGCCACGATTGAAAGAAGCTTGGCAGAACCTCTACTTGGAGGTTCATGGCCAGTTATTAGTGGGGTTATAAGTAAGGTAACTCGAATAATAACTCTTATTAAGGGACTTATAACCCCACTTATAACCACCCATGAACCTCCAAGAAGAACCACATAAAGCCCTGCAAGAGCTCAATGGAACTACAACGGCCTTTAGAAGCCCTGTAGAACCCGATGATAAAAGTCTTCCCCGAGCCTCAATTAGCTGCTGCTTTGTGGGGCGCAGGGCCTGCACAAAAAACAGCAGATGACTTAGAAAAGGGGTCGTAGGGCTCCTCTAAAGGTTCCTTTAACGGTCTGGGAAAAGGGCTATGACAAAGATTACCACAAGGGTCACCATAGGGTTTACGGTTTAGAATTTGGGGTCTTAGGCTAGTCAGGGTTTAGGGTTCATGTAGGTGCCTAAATAACTTCCAAGACTATTTTGGAAGTTCCTGATTTCAATATAGACCCCAAAACCCTACTCTGAATATGGGTGGTTGTCAAAATTTGGGTCCCTTTTGGGGTCCCTATTATAATACGGCACCTATTATTTAGGGTACCCAAAAAGTAACCATAATTTTGACAACTACCCATATTACTAAGGTTTGGAACTGAAGGTTTGGGGTCTGAAAGCAGCCCAGCAAGGTGTGAGCTCCGGGGCTCAGGTTCTGAGGTTCCGGGTTTAGGGTTGAGGGTTTTAGGATTTAGAGTTCTGAGGTTTCGTGTTCCGGGTTTAGGGTTTAGGGTTTTAGGGTTTAGGGTTTAGGGTTGAGGGTTGAGGGTTTTAGGGTTGGAGGTTTCGTGTTTCGGGTTTGGGGGGGCTCTAAGTAGTGGATGTTGACTTCATAACCTGGGCCTGAGAGGCATACTACTGAGTTACTACTGTACAACCACACAACGACTTCCTTTTCTAGATTCATGCGGGTGGTTGTCAATACCAAGGTCCTTTTTTGGGTCCTTATTATAGTACGGCACCTAATGTATTTAGGGTATCCACAAAGGGACCATAATTTTTGACAACCACCCATGTGACGGCCTCTTGACCCTTAACCCTGAACCCTGATCCCTGGGTGGATCGACCTGGCAATAAAGTGGTAAGTCTCGGGGCTGCGGCTCCTTCTCTCAATAAAGTAAATCCCGAGACTGGATGATTGAGCACCTGAATAGCGAGAAAATTGGGTTTACAGGTATACTGTCTCATATTTGCGTAGGCGAGGGAGGAATACCGAAGATGGGCATGAACCACCCGAGGCACAAAATCTCAAGTCCAAAGGCTCGAAGGCCCAACCTTCAAATTCTCCTGAACCCTGAACCCTGTAGTAGCAGCCTTCTAGAACCCTTATAGAAACCCTTACGGTAACCTTATCGTGACTCCCGCTCCCAGAGCTCGTTTTCAGAGTGTGGGGGAGAGCTAAGGGATCTGTAGCTTAGGGCCTAGGGGGGTCTTCAGCTTCGAGAATCAACCTCTTTGGGGTTAGTGCCGCAAGGCACGTCAGGTAGGGTTCGGGGTAGGGGAGGGGAGGGGGGGGGGGGNGGGCCTAGGGGGGTCTTCAGCTTCGAGAATCAACCTCTTTGGGGTTAGTGCCGCAAGGCCCGTCAGGTAGGGTTCGGGGTAGGGGAGGGGAGGGGGGGGGGAGAGGAGAGAGGGGAGGGGGGGGAGGAGAGAAGGAAGGGGGGGAGGAGGGAGGGGAGGGTTTAGAGTTCAGGGTGTGGGTTTCAGTGCGTCAGGATACGATAGCAGCTGAGAAGTTTTCGTTGGGGGGAAGTGTCCGGCTGCCCAAGCTTCCCGGCCTGCATCAAAGGTGATTGCGCCTGTTGCCTCAGGAACCCGACGGCAAGTGCAACGATGAAGGGCCGCGATGCAGTGAACATGTTAACTGGATGAGAGCCGGGCATGGTAAATCACCGTTTCATGCATCCCAAGTCTCATCCTTACTCCCTCTACTTGGAGGTTCAGGGTTACCCTACTTATAACCCCACTTATAACTACCCATGAACCTCCAAGTATCCCTGAACCCTGACCAGTTTAGGAGGCCAGAAACCTCAGACTCCCATCTACTCCCGAAGCCAAAACCCACATGGTTGAGAGAAAAGGCAGCGCAGCCAAAGACCTGACAATAAAGGATAAGGAATTAGAGTACTGTAGGGGCCTCAATTATTAGAATAGGGTTTGGGGGCCCAGTATACTATAATTATAATAAGGAACCCACAAAACCCTCCTCTTATTATTAAGGCCCACATATTAGGGCTTTCGGGGCGCACTGTAAATATAATGTGTCTATTAGGGTCCTATGAAGGCATAGTCTTAGTATGTATTCCGAACCCTGAGCCCCGAAACCCTAAACCCGAACCCCCTAAACCCTACACCCGATACACCCTTGTACTACTGTACCCTTACCCATAGGCCCCAAAGTAGTTCCTTTTTGGGATTACCTTATAGAATTCTAAATATGAACCCCCAAAAGGAACTACTTTGGGGCCTATGGGTAAAGGAACCCTTTGGAGTCACCCTTAAACCCTCAACTCGGAAGTTTGGTGCTCGGTCGCAGGCGGCTGAGTCAGGCCCTCGGCGAAGCTGTCAGCGAAGTCCGCGCTCTCGAGCAAGGCCAGAAGAGCCTTTGGGTTTACTTGGAGGTTCATGGGTAGTTATAAGTATAGGGTTATAAGTCCCCTTAATGGGGCTTATAACTATAGTTATAACCCTACTTCTAACCCCATGAACCTGCAAGTAGGGTTTAGGGTTTAAGGTGCAAACTGCTCCCAAAGAAGGCCAGAAGAGTGCTTCTCGGCTTTAGAGTTTAGGGCTTTAGCGTTTTAGGGTCGGATATAGCGGCTGAAGAAAAAGAGTCTATAATAGGGTGTTGGCTGTAGTATAGTAGACTCGAAATACCAGTTTTGGTATTTGTTCAGGCTTTTGACTTTTGAACCCTACTCCTCCCGCTTGGTCTAGACCCTAAGACCCTACCCAGCTTCGCTGTAAGGCGCCAAAACTCTGACCTGGGAACCCACCCTAAAACAAAAGAACACAATCCTCAAAACGCTGAAGCCACCAAAAACCCGATTCTGCATACCTGCAAATCCCCACTCTTGAACCCCAAACCCTAAACCCAAAACCCCAAACCCTAAACCCTAAACCCTATACCCCAAACCCAAACCCTAAACCCTAGACACCAAACCCTAAACCCGAAACCCTAAACCCTAAACCCGAAAGCCTAAACCCAAAACCCAAGAAAGCCCATTCCTTGAGCAAGGCCTCGGGCAAACCTGGGTCTTTCCACTGCGCCAGGTCCTCACTGAGGCGCTGCTTGATCCTGGCTTCGGGCCGTTTTGGGGTTTAGGGTTTAGGCTTTAGGGGGCCGTTTTGGGGTTTAGGGTTTAGGGTTTAAGGTTTAGGGTTTAGGGTTTAGGGGGCCGTTTGGGGGTTTAGGGTTTAGGCTTTAAGGTTTAGGGTTTAGGGGACCGTTTTGGGGTTTTCGGGTGTGAGGCTTCAGGGTGTGGGGTTTCAGGGTCTAGGTTCTTTTGGGTTCAGGGCTTAGGGCTTTAGGGATTACGATGCTTTGGGGCTTCTACGGTTTAAGGGGTTTAGGTGCTTAGGGTTTAGGGTTTAAGGCTTGGGGTTTCTAGTGGAGTGTTGGGTTCAGGGTTCCGGGGCGATGGTTCAAGGTGTGGGGTTCAGGGTTCAGGGTTTGGGGTTCAAGGCTTGGGGTTTAGGGTTTAGTGTTTAGGGTTTAGGTTCAAGGCCTGTGAGCCAAACCCTACAGGGTCAATGATTCCGGATTTTGGGCTCGTGGTTCAGAACATGGCTGGGCCGGTAGGTTCATGCGTATACAAAACCTGTCTGTCACGGCGAAGGCTTCTTGTAACATCTATTCAACATGTTGGTCACCTCGGCTGCTTTATAGTAGCATGTCGGGCGTCGCGGGCTTCGGGTATAGGGTCTTCAAGTCAACCCTGAACACCAACAAAGGACATAAAACTGCTGACAAGCTGCCTTTCCCAATGCCCTAAATCAAAAAAAAATCTGAACCCTGCCAAACCTCTCTCCTGCAAGAAAACCCTCAACCCTAAACCCCCATAAACCCTAAACCCCCAAAACCCCTAAACCCTAAACCCCGAAACCCTGAAAACTCTAAACCCTGAACCCTAAATAAGTCCCCGGAATCCTCGTGAGCCGCTAAACAGGCCCGGGTCACTTCTTAAAGCCGGGAGTCTGCTGGAGCGCCTGTCAACTCGCCCCGACAGGGTTTAAGGCGTTAGGGTATAGGGGCTTAGGGTTTGGGGTTTAGGGTATAGGGTATAGGGTTTAGGGGTTTAGGGGTTTAGGGTTTAGGGTTTAGGGTATAGGGGCTTAGGGTTGGGGTTTAGGGTATAGGGTATACGGGTTTAGGGTATAGGGGTGAAGGGTTTAGGGGTTAGAAACGAATTCTGCAAGGAATGGCTCTGTTGAGGCTCTGTAGGGCTGGACAAGGTTTTAGGAACAGTTTTCGAGCCAAGTCTAAAGTTCAAAACTTTTAGGTCTTGTTGCCCTAAATCCTGCGAGCTTAAGGCTGCAGGGCTTTAGAGCTTCAGCGCTTAGCGTCGAGAGCGTCCTGGATTTATGGGCTTAGGGCTTATATAGGGTTTAGGTTGGGTACTGGCCCCCACACATACAGTGACAGTCTATACATGGGCTACTAAAGAGGGCCTATTCAGGGCGCTGGGCCTTGTACAGATCATTGAGCGGGGGCAGTACCTAAGACCTAAGGTTTAGAGCTTCTGCGGCTTCTGGGCTGTATGGCTTTGGGGTTTGACTTGTTCCACACGCACAAGCTCAGCAGCCGTGTCATGTCGCAGCCTCGACGTCGCTGAAGCGCCGGAGTGCCTGAGCTACTAGAGATTACAGTGCCAAGAGCTTAGGCTTTTGGCTTATGGCTAAAGGGCTCAGAGCTTGACATCTAAGATGTTGGGTTTAAGTGTAGGATTTAGGGACTTGGGGTTTAGGGGTATGAGCTTCTAGTTTAGGATTCTGCAAGATGGACTTAGAGTCTTAGGACTGACGATATAGGGTTAGGCTAGAGTTTCAAAAGTAGCGTGCAGATACCCCAGATGAACAGCGAAAATTCTTAAATCTTTGGTTAGGGGCTCTTGCGGTGGTGTTGAGTTCTATATGCTGATTTACCATGCCGAAGCACAAGCCAATAGTCCTTGCTTCATATACCATGTAGATCGATAGCTGGCTTGCTAACTAGCTAGCGAGCAAGCGAGCTAGCTAGTGAGACGGAAAAAGCAAGAATCCCGCAGCTTCTTTCGTCGCCAGGTTGTGGGATTCAGTTCGAGAGTGTGTGAGAGGTCAGAGACCCGTCGAAGATTAGCATTTCTAAGGGAGACGAATTGCAACCCTAAGCCGGCGACTTGTCTCTACGATCTCCCAGCCGACAGGCCAGACCATGAACCCCAAGGGCCTGATAATTAAAAATGCATAGGGTTCTGGGGTATGGTAAGGAACTAACACTAGCGATACCAAGTATTCAGGCTTCTATATTGAACATTGAACCCCGTTTCGGTGATCACTGCAATCCACGAGTCAAACCTGCAAAGCTCTGAGTCCCAAGCCTTCGCCGCCTTCTCTTCTCCGGCACCCGCCTGCCAAGAAAATTTCATAGCAAGGAAAAGACTCCCCTCTCTCTGCCCCCACATTCAAAGATTCGGTTTTGAGATACAATAGTATACCAAAGCCAAATAATTTGGCTTTGGTATACTATTGTATCTCAAAACCGAATCTTTTTCCCATTACCTTGAGAGCACTGTTTGCAAGACTACGCATCATGACTGGTTTGAAGGCTCCCGCCTAAATTCCACGCGATGTGCCACTTGTCTGTTCGGTCAGGCATGGCCCTTCTTTCGCAATCGGGCTCGCAATCACAGTGGTCGTGGCAGCTGCTATGGCAGCACTAGTGAGTGGTAGCGATGGTGGCAGCAGTGGCGTTGGCGGTCGTCGTCGTCGTAGCCAGCGTCGCAGCCGTAGCCGGAGTCGTAGTCGTAGTCGTACTAGTCGTAGTGGTAGTTGTGGTAGTAGTAGTAGTAGCAGCAGCAGCAGCAGCAGTAGTACTGGTAGTGTTGTCGTCGTCGTCGTAGTAGTAGTAGTAGCAGCAGGAGTAGTAGTAGTCGTAGTAGTAGTAGTCGTCGTCGTCGTCGTCGTAGTAGTAGCTGAAGTCGGAGCAGGAGTCGGAGTCGGGGTAGGAGTACCAGTAGGAGCAGGAGGAGGAGGAGGAGGAGGAGGAGGAGGAGTCTGCTGTTGGCTACATCGGGCCTCCTTCTTCAGCTTCGACACCTCTGACTGCAGCTTCGTATCTGCTCCTGTCCACATGTGTTGGTACTTCAGGAACCAACCGAACCATTTATCATCATCAAACACCCGCATCATCATCGATATCATCATCACCACCCTCACCATCCTAAACCCTAAACCCTAAACCCTAACTTCCTGATCAGCATCATCATCGCAACCATCAGCGATGTCGCAACCACGATCGCTGCGATCACCAACATGAATGCCATCCTGCCAGTCATCCGCTTTCTCCTCAAGCCCCCTCGGATCCGTAAAGACAGTGCTTTAATAGCCTCTTAGATTTTACCATCACAAAAATGTAAAGTTTTATTTCGAAACCCTATCCCTATCGGATGCAACAGTGCTCCTGAAAACCATTATGCATCTTACCTCACACTCTCCCAAAAACCCTAAACCCTAAAAAGCTCCCAAAGCCCTATCCTAAGAAGTCGCTATCAATCTCGTCATCAACCTGATCATCGATCCATCGGCTCGCCAGTTGATGCCCGAACCCCACCCTAGGTTCCCCAGTAGCCCCTTAAAAATAGGGGTACCCTTTTTCCTACTATTCGGTTTTAATAAGGGAACCCCAAAAGAAAAAGGGTAAAAGGGTACTACTGGAGAACCTAGCCCACCTCAACCGGCGGTTTCGGGTATTAGGGTTGAGGTTCTGGTGTTTAGGGTATTAGGGTTGAGGGTTCTGGTGTTTAGGGTTTAGGCTTGAGGGTTCTGGTGTTTGGGGATTCAAGGATTTAGGGTTGAGGGTTCTGGTGTTTAGGGATTCAGGGATTTAGGGTTTACCGGGTTCTATGGCTTCGGGTGTGGAGTTCGCTCACCCTTAATCCCGAAATTACGCGCCTGTGCAACCTGTCCACCTTCAAGCATGCCCCAAACCGTGAAGAAACTCCACAACCCTGAACTCTAAGACACTATAGTTACCACTGAACCCCAGCACGAAACCACTCCCGAACATCTCCAGCAGATAGTATACTGAGTCGATGGTAACAGAGCCGTACACTCTCCCAAAACGCTAAAGCCCCAAAGCCTTAGCGTTTAGGGGCTTCCTTGCTTTACAGCATCAACAGTAAACACTACAGCCACACAACACTAAAGCCCAGGAAATGAACTGCAGAACCCTAAACCCTAAACCCCTAAACCCTAACCCCTAAAACCATAAACCCCTCAACCCTAAACCCCTAAACCCCTAACACCCTAACACGCTAAACCCGTAAACCCTAAACCCCCGCCTGCGGACTGCAAGGCAGCAGGCAGCTTCATGACCACAAGGTCCGCCACGCCGTCGCTGGCACCTCGGGTTCCCGAGTTGCCTTTCAGAGATTTAGGGTTTACAGGGTTTTAGGATTTAGGGTTTCGGGTTTAGGGTTTGCGGGCGTTTCGCCTACCCGGCCATGCAGTCTGTCGACGATGTGAGCAAATCCTAAACCCCAAGCTCTAAACTCTAAATCCTAAACCCCAAACTCTACATCCTAAACCCCAAACTCTAAACTCTAAATCCTAAACCCCAAGCCCCAAACCGTAATGCCATTAATCCTGAACCCCAGATCCTGAACTCCAAGGCCTTAAGCCCAAGCCCCAAACCCTAGTGCAACAAAACCCTAAACCCCAAACCTCTCTTCTTCAATAACCGGGGCCAAAAAAGTTTAAACTTTCTAAGATAGACCAAATAAATAAGGCCAAAAAGTTTAAAGATCCCCCAATGGCTATCTAAGAAACCCTGCACCCCAACCCTAAACCCTAAACCAACGGAGCCCCGTACGTTCGGCGCGCTTCTTCATGAACTCGGCAAGCTCCTGCACCTTGGGGTTCGGGCTTTAACGGGTTTAGGGGTTTAGGGGTTTAGGGGTTTAGGGTTTAGGGTTTAGGGGTTTAGGGTTTAAGGGGTTTAGGGGTTTAGGGGTTTAGGGGTTTAGGGTTTAAGGGGTTTAGGGGTTTAGGGGTTTAGGGGTTTAGGGTTTAGGGGTTTAGGGGTTTAGGGGTTTAGGGGTTTAGGGGTTTAGGGTTTAGGGGTTTAGGGGTTTAGGGTTTAGGGGTTTAAGGTTTAAAGTTTAGGGGTTTAGGGTTTTTTTTGGTACACTTCTCGATTTGTGCGTGTCATCCTTGCGCAGGGGCCATGCTAATCTTCTCTGTATCGTTCCAATTTTATCGGATGATCCCCGAAGGGAATCAGGGTTTAGGGTTTTAGGATTTAGGGGTTTAGGGTTCGGGCTTCAGGGGTTTAACGATTTAAGGCTTAATGCAAGCACTCTGCAATCCGAGTGAGAGCTGGTGTGGGAATGCACGGGTTTAACTAGGGTTTAGGACCGCGAAACCCGCTACACTCTAAACCGCTAAACCCCGAAATCCCTAAAACCCTATACCCTACAACCCTAAACCCCTAAAACCCGGGATCTCCTGAACCCCCAAAACCCTAAATAGGGCCCCAAAAAAGCACGTAAGCAAAAATAAGGATAGGGATATCCCATCTAAATCCCCTTAATAATGAAGCCCAACAAGGTAGGGATATCCCTATAAAATGCTTATGCTTATGTGCTTTTTGGGTCCCTAACCAAATCCCCCAAGTTTACCATACCGTAACAGTCCAAAATAGGGTTACTATTAAGGGCTTAGTATATCTATACTATAAAAATTATTCAACTGTTACTGAGTGGGGGCAGTACCTAACCTAAATCCCCTAAACCCTAAACCCCTAAACCCCGAAATCCCTATACCCTACAACCCCCAAACCCCTAAAACCCTAGACCTCCTAACACCTAAACCCTAAACCCTAAACCTGAAAGCCCAAACTCTGAAACCCTAAACCCTAAACCCTAAATCCCCTAAATCCCCTAAACTCCCAAGAGGCCCCCCGCTCCCCTGAGCTGCCGGCCGAGGTCCCTTTGGCGGCGGCTGTCGGCCTGGAGCCTCGGCGGGGTTCAGGGTTCAAGGTTGAAGGTTTAGGGGTTTAGGGGTTTAGGGTTTAGGGTTTAGGTGTTAGGAGGTCTAGGGTTTTAGGGGTTTGGGGGTTGTAGGGTATAGGGATTTCGGGGTTTAGGGGTTTAGGGTTTAGGGGATTNGGGGGTTTGGGGGTTTAGGGGTATGGGGGTTTGGGGGTTTAGGGGTTGAGGGGTTGAGGGTTTGGGGGTTGAGGGTTGAGGGGTTGAGGGTTGAGGGTTCATGAAGGTTTGGGGTCGGGGTCGGGTTCAGGTTCGGGTTCGGGTTCAAAATTTTGAGGGGGGGGGTTTCCGGTTCAGGTTCGGGTTCGGGTGGGGCTCGTTATGTTCATGAAGGTTTAGCGGTTTAGGGGTTTAGAGGTTTCGGGGTTTGGGATTGAGGGTTCATGAAGGTTTAGGGGCTTAGAGGTTTAAGGGTTCCTCTAAAGCGTTCCTTGAAGGGTACCATTTGGACTTCTTCAAGGGTTCCTGAGGCATTCCTTGAGGATCATCCTGCTGACCATCCCACAAATTATTCATTCAAGCCATCCCGCAACCCTAAACCTTAAAGCCCAAACTCTGAACCCCTAAACCCTAAACCCTAAACCTTAAAGCCCAAACTCTGAACCCCTAAAACCTAAACCCCTAAACCCTAAACCCCTAAAGCCCAAACTCTGAACCCCTAAACCCTAAACCCCTAAACCCTAAACTCTAAACCTTAAAGCCCAAACTCTGAACCCCTAAACCGGTAAACCCGAACCGTTTCTCAAGTTCAGGCTCCGACCGACGCCCAAGTCGTCGCTGCTCTCGGCCACGGCTGGCCTCTGGGTGGTAGCTGCACTTATTGGCTTACGCCAAGTTCCGAGGACAACTACTTCCCTCTTTCGGATTGTCAGATCTAGATATCCAAGACCCTTCACAAGTACAGTTCTTCTTCATTTCTAATTAGCACAAACATAACTGTCGTGTAACATGTTAATATTAGTAGACCCTCCTCCTACACAGCTAGACTGACGGCTAGATTTCTGCAGTGCGGCCTGCAAGGCTTAAGGCGTAAGTGCCGCGCGGCACCAGAAGCCCAGGTGGCGGCAGTCCGGGTGGCGGGAGCCCAGGTGGCGGGAGACCGGGCGGCGCAGCCACTGCCGACGGCACCTCTTCTTGAAAATCTCAGCTTCTAATGGCAAAACCACGGAATTCTAAAGGCTTGCGAAAAGCAGGCTTGGACTCAAGACGGGAGGATAGCTACTGGCTGGTACACTTGATTCCCTTCCTCCTCCCTGGTATGATACGGAGGCCACCTTGGTTTGCTTGCACCGGCTGTCTCAGGACTGCTTGGAATTGTATTGCAATGACATGCATATTGAGTGCCAAAGCCACACTCCCGACTGGTCCCTATGTCAATAGACTCTCCTATCTCCTACCCCTGAAGCTAAGTCCTCAAACCCCCAGCCCTCAGTGGCTAAACCTTAAGTTACGTCCTTAAACCCTACGTTAAATCCATAAGCCCTAAACCCTAAATCCTAAACCCTAAACCCCAGGCCCTTAAGTGAACCCCAAAGTTTAAAAAGCAACAGCCGCTGCCAGCCTGCGCCAGGCGAAGGAGGCCCGGGGGCGGCGAAATCGCGGGCTCCGCATCTGCAGACTCCTCCTCGAGCGACATACTTGAGGTTCATGGGTAGTTATAAGTTGAGTTATTGGGTTCCTTTAAGGGCCCCTTCAAGGGTTCTATAGGCTTAGGGCTAGTTTTTAGTGAGGTTATAAGTCCCCCAGTGGGAGTTGTAATTATATAGTTACCCTACTTATAACTCCACTTCTAACTACCCATGAACCTCCAAGTAGAGGGGGCTTTGGAAGGATTGGCGGATTAACCTCCGCTTGTCGTCCGTATGCCAGGAACCTATATAGAATAGGGCTGAAGCAAAATATGGTATACTAGAAGTATATGAACGAGCCCTCCCGAAACCCTAAACAGAAAAACTAACCTGAAGAACTTTTGGAACCCTGAGAACGTTAAGAACTTTTCGAATCCTAAGAACCCTAGGAACTGTTGCAACTCCAAGAACCTTAAGAAAACTCAGAACACCCTGAACAAAGGCCCCTAAATCCTAAACGCTGATACCTGAACCCTAAACCCTAAACCCTGTAAACCCAATAAACCCTAAAGCCGAACCTTGGATCCCAACAACAATCTCAGCCCTGAAGGAGGGGCGACCCACATCTGGTCCTCCTGCTGACATGGCACCGGCAGAGGCATATGCAAGCCTTCGCTCGGGACTTTGACTTAGGGCAGTTTCGGGTACAGGGTTCAGGGTAGGTTGGAGGGTTTAAGCGTTTAAAATATGAGGCATAAGGTTTAGGGTTTAGGTATAGAATATGCAGTGCGCGTAGGGTGCCTAGGACCACCTAATGCGCTGAGGCCGCAATACCCTAACTGCTCAGAACAACGAGGTCGAACACTGAAATCAGGCACATCCTGAGGCTGCGGCCGCCGACGACCACGCCGATACTTCGGCTGTAGGCCTGTTCTACGCGTGGGGGACAAGGGGCCACTGGTTTAGGGTTTAGGGTTTAAGTTTTGGGGTTTAGGTTTGGGGTTTAGGGTTTAGGGTAGTCACAGGTCGGGCGTGAGTTTTCAGGGTTTCCGCCTTGGTGCCACAGGGATCCAGAAGGATTCGGCTTGCAGATGGAAATTGTGAATATTCGGGTGGAATGGCTGCGACTTTAGCGCAAGTCTCCGGCCTGACAGAATTTGGGAACCTGTCGACATTCGTCAAAACAAAATCCAACATGTAGATCCTAAAGTGCATTCTGGTAGAGACCCACAAGTACATTCCCTAACTGATTGGAATCAATGATGACTGTAGAATAAGTAAGGACCCCCTTCAGGACCCACGTCTAAAACCCTACGGTAAATCGCGTTTTCAGTGCCCCGTAGTCTGGGGAGACACGCTCCAGCTGTGGAACCATGGGCCCCAAACCCAAAACCCCACGATCCAATCCCGAATTTCATGGGTTGAGGGCTCATGGCTTTCCGGCTTGGACCGAAGTGACCCCAAACCCTATACAACCCTTAGCGCTTAAAGAGACGACCTATAACTCGTATAGCTCCTTCTAAAACCCGCTCTTAAAATCCCTCAGGGAACCCTTATAAGGCCTGAACCCCGAACCCTCCACCCCCCTCCCCCCGCGAGTCGCCTGCGGCAGGCAAGCTGCTGCGAGGTTGCGCAGGCCCTGTGGAGCCCGAGAAACTTCTTACGGGTTTAGGGTTTAGGGGTTAAGGGTTTAAGGGTTTAAGGTTTAGGATTTAGAGTTTAGGATTTAAAGTTTAGGGTTTAGGGGTTTAAGGGTTAAGGGTTTAGGGGTTTAGGGTTTAGGGTTGTTTAAGGGACCCATGAGGGTTGGTTCTATTATGCCATAAGCGTTCTATAAAGGCTACTGCAAAGGTTATGCTATAAGGGTTCTATCAGGGTCACCTTAAGTGTTATTCTGTAAAGGTGTTGTATGGGTCATCACAAGGGTTGTACGATAAGATCTCTATACGGGATAGGGAAAAGGTTGTAGTGCCAGACTTCTATAAGGGGACTCAGGACGTTTAGTATTTTGGAGTTTAGGGTGTGCCGTTTAGAGTTCAGGGTTGTGCTAGTTCTCCCAGAAAGCTGGGTCGAGTGACACAATCGTCGGGCATGCGAACAGGGATCCTCACTTGGCTAGAAAACTCCTCTGATGCTGTTCCCAATCTGACTCCCAATCTGCTCACTCGACTCGACTGTTGTTTCCAATGCAGTATTGCTCTACAATAGTACAGAAACAGTAACGACAATAGTCAGGCTTTGTTCCTCAAATCATAACGGATAGACTCGCAACCAGTAAACGTACTGTTGTTCTAGTTTCCCGAATGCAGGTGCTGGGTACAGTAGATACATCTATGGTCAGGTAACGCTGATTGTAGAAACGGCACTACGGATATTGACACCAACGAAGACGACGAGTAAAAATAGTAGACACTAGTAACCATGCCCCAGCAGTGAAAACTTTGAAACTTTGAGGGATTTCTGGAGCTGCTGGTGTCTTTGGACATGAGCCCCATGTCGGGCTGAAAGTCGTGGAGTACAGCGGGTTGCTGGTGGCTCGGGGTCTAAAGGGTTGGGTCTGTGGTTTACACGGGTTTTCGGGCTTAAGAGTGGGGGTATGGCCGGGTTAGCTTGCAAGGTTCAGTGATGAGAATTGCTCTGGGTGTTGGGTGTTTTAAGGCTGCCATGCTCTCCCGACTGTACACTGTCGAAAGCGGAGTAATTCTGGCTGGCGCGTCGGCGCAGCTACCAGGTGCGATTGAAAGGCGGGGTAAACTTGGAGAAGCTGTTTGAGTCTTAGAAAACCCCTCCCGAAGTCCGGTCCAGGTAGTAATGATATATGGGCAAAGCGCGTTCAACAGTAAGTTCGTACCAGTAGCGGCAGGGATGGCCTCTATGCCTGGATTTGGTGAGCTTAACCCTATCTTTGTGCCCCGGCGAGAACACCACGTGATGTAGGGGGTCGGTTGGCGGTTTAGCCGAAATGTCCGCGAGCTGCTGGAATCGGAGCTGCTTGTTCTGGTTTTCAAGCAGCTCCTCCTGGAGCAGGGCCTTCTTTTCACACCTGGACAGACGGGTTTCGGCGTCATCCGCTTCTTTCATCATGTCCATTGTGACTGACTGCCTCGGCCACATCGGTGGTCGCCTCCTGCTGTTTTAGCTCCCGTCTGAGGTCGTTGGTGTCCTCCTCATCCTCCTGAGCCTGCTGAGACTCCTCCTCCAGCTGCGCCCTGAGGGGAGCTCCTCCTGAGACTTCTTGCAGCTTGGCCAAATTGGCCCCGAGCGATGGGATTTCCTCTAGCTGGCTTTTGCGGAACGCCTCTTGCCACAGTCCCGCTTACGCACATCTCAGCCATGTCGAGGAGGGGAGGACGGGGCCCCAAAACCCCCAACCCTAAACCGTGTACTAAATCTCTGCGGATGTATAGAAGTGTTTGTTTTACATATGATAACATGCACACACAGACACAAGCCTGTAGATGACGCTTCCATCTCCCGCAGCAAGAGCAGGGATCTCGCTCGAAACAACTCTAAGCCTAAGCTATAAGCCCTAAGCACCCGGACCCTAAACCCCTAAACCCTCAACCCCTAAACCCTGCACCGTAAACTTTGGCCCTAAACCCTAAACCCCTAAACCCCATACCCCTAAACCCCTAAACCCCTAAACCCCTAAACCCAATATCCAGCCGAAGCCTCTGCATCGTTCTCCAGACTGCCTTGGAGTAAGGCTTCCACCTGATCGGAGCTTTCGGAAACCCTAAACTCTTATTGAGCCCTTTTAAGGAACCATTATAGAGCCCTTTACACAAACCCTTATAATGTAGGAACCTGATTAAGAAACCCTGGGCCCATAACCCCCAATATAGTAGGATTCATATAAGGAACCCTAATAAAGGCCCAAGGTTTCTTAATCAGGTTCCTACGTTAGTATCCCTTTAAAGGAACCCCAAACTCCCTGATCGGATCAAGGCTGTGGGCAGCATGGAAGGATTGGGTCTAGGTGGGTTTTACGGTTTTGAAGGCTTTTAGGGTTTTTAGGGTTTTGAAGATTTTTGGGGTTTTTAGGGTTTTTACGGTTTTGAAGGCTTTTAGGGTTTTTAGGGTTTTTACGGTTTTGAAGGTTTTTGGGGTTTTTAGGGTTTTGGGGTTTAGGGTATGTAAGTTGAGGGGTTTAGGGGTTTTGGGGGTTTAAGGTATTTAGGGGTTTGGGGGTTTGAGGGGTTGAGGGGTTTAGGTGTTTTGGGTGTTTAGGTGCTTTGGGGGTTTAGGGGTTTAAGGGTTGAGGGTTTAGGGTTTAGGGAATTTAGGGTTTTGGGTTTAGGGCTTTGGGGTTTAGGGTCTAAGGTTCGATCATACTAGGTTCCCCAGTAGCCCCTTAACAATAAGGGTACCCTTTTTCCTACTATTCGGTTTTAATAAGGGAACCCCAAAAGAAAAAGGGTAAAAGGGTACTACTGGAGAACCTAGTATAAAACCCAAAACGAAGTATACTCGTTAAGAGAATCCTAACTACCAATCTATCAATATAGCTAGCTATCTATTTTTGCTTCTGTTTCTTGTATTCATTCTTTGCCTGTAGAGAGATGGAGAGAGTTTCCGCGCTTAGGATTTAGTGCACCAAAAGACGACGTAGGCCCTAAACCTGGCGCATTATCCGAGTAGTATGCATGCGCCTGGGGGCCATCAGCTGAACACTGTAAGCTTGCTGTGTCTTGCAATCACAGAGAGTTGATCTGAGACCACTTTCATGTTTCTCCGGAAATGATTACCAGGACATGGCGGGGCTGAAGGACATTCTTGTGTAGAACTGCAAAGTTCAGAACTTTACGGTTTCAGGGTTTGGGGTGTAGGGTTTCAGTCTTGCCGAGGTGAGGGGCCTTCCCTCCGCCCGCCAAACGGTAGACCCTAAACCCCCGACCCCTGAACCCGAAACCCTAAACTCCAAACCCCTACACCCCGAAACTCAAGGTACTGAAACCTAAACCATACTCTAGGGGCCTTAATAATTAGAATAGGGTTTCGGTAAGGAAGCCCCAAAATAGTATAGGTAATTATTTAGGCCCCCATAGTATTCATTTCACGTCTTTTACCTAAAACACCTGAAGCCTTGCTGACATCACTAACTCTGGCGAGGCCTCGTCCTCTGCCTCTGCCTCACCACTTCTGGCAAGGATGGCCTTGGTCGCCAACCAACTCACTTGAGGTTTAGCCTGTAGCTAGGGGCTTGGCTTTTGGGGTTTAGGATGGTTTAGGCTTGAGTGTTTGGGGTGTAGGGCTCCTTCATAGGTTGACAAAGTTCGGGTTACGGGAAAGGACCATGAGGAGAGAGTCAACAACATTTGAACTGGAGCTCCCTCTCTCCATCCTGCTTTCATGTACAACACAGTAGCTCTAGTCACCATGCATCAGCACCTCATTTTCGGAAACGTTCATTCGATTACTCAGGTTCTATATTGGGAACCCTTCTGTTCTGAACCTCTCCCTAAACCCTAAACCTCTATTTGGGAGTTTCCGAAAATGGGGGACCCTAAATGTAGCACCCTAAATAGTAGGATCCTTATGATAAGGACCCCAGAATAAGGTACCCCTAATTTGCGGAAACTCCCATTTCCATAGAATAAAAGCGGGTTTTTAGGGTTTCGGGTGTTCCGAAACTCCGGACTAGATATCACTGTTCGAGCTTGTCTAAATAGGTTCTATAATGGAGTCCCCGAATATAGGGTTTTGGGGCATATTCTGCTATAGTTATAATACGGAGCCCCTGAACAGTGCTGATAATTACTCAACTTTCGACGATGTGTCTCGGGGAGCGTGCCACGGCTTTGGACCCGGTGCTCAGCGGAAAGGCGTCGGCACTGGCCAGGGGGGAGAGACAGAATCTGATCTAGCCTGTTTTTTTTAGGGCTTGAAAAAAGTCCACAGTAAGGCCAGTTTATGGTTTAGCCTTAGAGTTTAAGGCATTGGCGTATAGGGGTTTAGGGGTTTAGCGGTTTCCGGGGTTTAAGGGGGCATAAGGGGTTTACGAGTTCAGGGGTCTAGGGGTCGGAAAAAGGCAGAATGCAGCCGCTTTCGGGTTTCGGGCCTCGTACTTTAGCGGAAGTCAGTGCGGGGGATGAAGGATGAGGAGACACAGGGGGGTAGGAGGCAGACAGTAGAGTTTGTTTAGGGTTTAGGGGTCTAGGGGTCTAGGGGTTTAGGGTTTAGGGTTTAGGGTTTAGGAGGCAGACACTAGAGTTTGTTTAGGGTTTAGGGGTTTGGGGTTTAGGGTTTAGGGTTTAGGGTTTAGGGTTTAGGGTGTAGGAGGCAGACACTAGAGTTTGTTTAGGGTTTAGGGGTTTAGGCCTTAGGGTTTAGGGTGTAGGCGGCAGACACCAGAGTTTGCGACTTGTGTTGAGGGCTTGGGATGAAGGAGCCTGAGGATTACCGAATGGATAACTGTGCAAATCATGGTCAACTTCGAGAACCCTAGATTAAATTCTACGTTTAGTACGGCACCCTATCGTTTGGGAACCCCGCAAATACGGATGGAGCACTGGCCAACAGCATACTGCGAACTTCGGCTTTCAATAGATTTTCTGCAGGGCCCTTTTCGGGTTTCGGGTTTAGGGTTTAGGGTTTAGGGCGAAACTCCTTTTCTTCAATAGCCCTACTGTGATATCAGGATACTTAATTAGGGTTTAGGGTTTTGTTTTTGTTGAACGCCTTTTCCCCCTAGCAGTTAAGGTCGGCTTAGGGAATATTACTTGGAGGTTCATGGGTAGTTGTAAGCTAACCCATGAACCTTCAAGTACTGTAATGTCAGGATACCTAGGATTATCCGATAGATGAAACGCTTTTGTAATCAGTGGCCGACGTCAGGGTCTGGGCAACATCCAGCCTGACCCTCCCGGGGAACCAGATCATCTGCTGATGCTCCAGCCTGAAGGTTTAAGGATTAGGGTTTAGGGTTTTAGGGGGTTAGGGTTTAGGGTTTAGGGGTAAGGGGATTAGGGTTTAGGGTTTCCGTACTGAACTTGGACCCCTAGCAAAAATTAGAATTTCAGTTTTTTCTCCGGGATTATAGTAACCCAAAAGTAGAAGTCATTTCTAAGCACCCCTTAGGTTTAAGGATTACAAGTTGCCCCCAAGTCCAAGACCCGCCTTTTGGGGTCGAAAGTTCCTTTCTGTGGGTTGTTTTGTATGTTCTCTGAGAGAGGCAAGCGGGCTCAATGTAGGGATTAGATCGTAAGATCCTGCCTAGACTCGATAGTGAGCTGGAAGGGAAGCTTTGCCGGTTGCCCGCAAAGTTCTTTACAGGTGGATTCATGTTGAACCCTTGCTAAGGAAGACAAAGATTAAGTGTTTGGGTTCTGGGGCATCTGCTGAAGCCTTGAAGCTTAAAACCTAAACCGTAAGCCCGAAACCCTATGACCTAAACTTTAGAATCGGAAACCCCAACTCCGAAGAAATAAAGCCCAACACCAGGCAGCCTTGCTAGTACATCTTATTGAAACCCATAAGAATGAATCCTATAGAAACCCATCAAGGAACCCTTCCTAAACCGTACAGTTCCGAGATATGCCACCAAGAGCGGGGCACTGGCGGGTGAGCATCTGCCACCTTCAGCGTGAGGACGGCGACCTATTGGAGAGGAAGCATCCGAAGAGGGTTTAGCACGGTAAGGGTTTGGACTTCAGGGTTTCGCAGCACGTTTAAGCAAACATGGCTGAAGGCTCCTGCAGAATATAGTATGGCGGCCTGAATTGTCTTAAAAGGGCTTTGGTGGTCTGTTGTACAATAATCACGAAGAAAGAAATTTTAAAGGGATGACTATTACCACTTGTTCAGCGGACAACTACTTCTACTTGATCGGACAACCCCTCTCATGAAACACAAAAAACAAATCCCAAAAGCGCATTAAATGAGTGCACTAAACCCTACCGCCCGAAAAAGAACCCTGCTGAACCCTCAACCGCGTAAACCGCAAACACTTGACAAAACAAACTCTGGTGGTATTAAAGGAACCCTAAACCCTAAACCCCATGCCCTCTCAGAAGCAAACTCTTGCCTCCTTCTCGGAGACCGCCACCACCGACAACGCCGACGGAGCTCCAGTGGTCATGCGAAGGGTGACGACCTCAAATCGACTAGGGGCTAGGCCTTGTGGGCTTCGGGGGTTGACGGTAAGGGTTTAGAGTCTTGGAGTATTAAGGTTTAGGGTTCAGTCTCGTGTGGGGTTTAGGTACACTTTCAAACCTGTGAACTAGACTGATGGACAAGATGACGCCAGGTTAGGGTTGAGGGTTTAGGGTTCTAGCTCGCCCCTGGAAAAGTTTAGGGAACAATGGAACTTTTACTTTTCGAAAAGTCCGCCGCCTGGGAGACTCTTCTCCACTGTCAGAGTCGAATGTCGGCAACACGACGAACCCCTGCCAGGTCACACGTTGGCTCTGGCATCTTGGCGATCCCAGCAAAGTCGAAACGGTCCTGATCGCCATACAATTTGACATGTAGCCGGGTCGCGAGTGGAACGCCAAAATGCTGGTCGTCCAATCGTTCTCCAATTTGGCACCCTCCTGGTAAATACGGTGTAACATCCAGCGTGAGCATCCCACACAGTATTCGTGTTTCGTTTGCTGTCGTGACCTTATCAGAAGGCATGAGTGCCGTACAATCACGTAAATGCATCAAAGGTACTTGAGCAAGCCAAACCGCGAATGAACCGAGTCACCGGAGGTATCGCGCAAGTCGTAGCAGCCATAGAACTTGCCGAAGCCATAATTCCACCCTTGCTGCAATGCATTAGTTGCGCACGAATCACTAATTAGTTAATTCACATCATCACAAGTTTCATCCAAGGCACATGCCTGCATCTCCTTGCGCGGCTGCTTCCGCCCCCAAATCATCTGTGCGCACGACTCGATGCGCTTGCAGAGCCTGCACTTTCGCCACAGCTCGTACCATGGGCAGAAAGTTGCGAGATCCACTTACCACCACACCAGATGATTGTGTTGGAAACAGTCGGCAAGGAATGGGTGCCATCGCTATCCAGAATGTATTCGCCTGCTCGAGTGAGTTCTTGTGCTGGCCGGCCAAACTGCAGCGCATGCCAGCTGTGGCTGGAGTGCGAGCTTCTGGTCTTCCGGTATCCCGTATCATAACTCTCTTGTCCCGAACCGTTTGTCACCAGCAAATCTGTCAGCTTCTTTTTCCCTCACGCATCTCTGATCATGCCTTCTTGGAGGGCGAAGCGGTCTCGGCCGCAGCTAGACACCAACGAAGCACATGAAAACACACGAGCACCATTTGAGGATGCTAATTGATATACCCACGGCGAACTTCGGGCCTGCCTGCGACAATACATATTGAAGCATCACCATCAGTGAAAGCACCATGTGGGATTTCAAGCATGTGCCATGGCCACACCGTGCGGCCAGCACGATGCAAAGATGGCACACCACGACTCAGATTAGCACATTTCAAAACTGGTCGCTTGTGCGGGTCCTGAATGATGATATCCAAATCAGAAACCTGTAGAACAGGCAAGTGTAAAAACCTTGACGTGCGCATCCTTGGGTGGCATGACTGGCAGCGACTCCAGCTAGATCAAACTGACAAACGAAGCAAGCCGTCAAAAACACCGAAGCCTCTTCTGCTCAGCTGCCGGCGAAAGGAGCCACTTGCAAGCCTCGCTGTGGCAAACACACAAAGATGTGTTCCAGCAGCTGCGAACCACAAGTGTGGCGTTCTTGAGCTGGCGATGCGCAATCTCGCACGGCTAGGAGTAGAAAGACGCCCTGTTTGTGGGACATCCTGGCGTTGTGCGGAAGTTAGGACCCCAAAACGGGGGGAGAGGCTTACTGCAGATCCCTAACACTGCTTTAAGCCGAAAGGCGCACACAACCCGAGGATCGGCATGTGGAGCCGGTAGCAGCACATATGCAACCGGGGCTTAAGAAAACTATAACCCAATACTGGCACAACTTATAAGGTTGTATAGGGGCATATACGCTATCTGGAGAAGTCTAGTTGCACGAACTCGTTTGCAAACCAAGTGCACATCAGGTGCAAAGAAGATAAGAGCAAGCGGCTAAGAAGTTTGCACATGCTCTGTACATATAACGTGTGTATATATGTATATATATACATAACGAAGACGGTAGATCCATGAGGGGGGGAGCATAAAGAGAGAGAGAGAGAGAAAACAAAAAAGGAGAGAGACAGAGGGAGAAAGAGGCCAGGGAGCTTAAGGAATGAAGAGAACATCAGAAACGGCCAATAAAATTTGGAAACTTCTGGAATTCACGAAGCTTGCACTGATTGCTGTAGTTGTGGTAGTTAGGTAATTCAAAGGTGCACATGGGATCTCTACGCAGCACGGGCTCTAGGACAGCATCCGAAGATCCCCAACTCCAACCCAACAAGCCTGAACCCGTCCCGAAACCCCGAATCCCAACACCCTGACTACTTTGACACTTTCTAAATGCCTGCTGCAGCCTTTACGGAGCCGCTAAAGGAACCCCACTGCCGAATCTGAGGAATCCAAAATTTTCAAAGCTCGCGGCTCGACTGGTGAAGGCCTGGCATCAAGACGGTCTAGCGGCAGTTTGGGGTTGAGGGCTTGGGGTTTGAGGGTTTTGGTTCAGAGTTCAAGGCTTACGTTCAGGGTTTGGGGTTTTGGGTAGGGTTTCTACAAGTGTGATGAACTCCGGGAATGCAGGGTCTTGCCGTCAGCTGGGGCCCAGCAGCACCTCATCAAATCCACAACTACCAGGGTCCGGAATTCGGGGGGGAACACCCTAACACCCAAAAACAACGAACCCTTTCACCCAAAAGCCCTGAAGGGGAAAGCTCAAAACCGCTCACCCTGAACTCTCACGAAGCCTAACAACCATACTCTCAAGCCGCTGAAGCCTAAACACCGGACATAATAAAGGGGTCAGTATATCTACGATAAGGAATCCTCAGGAATACTAATACTAATCATTATGGCTTGTATATCCCAAGCCCTAAACCCTGCTTGCAGAAGTATATAGAAAATCTCTGTAAGACCCCGTACAGGCTCCCTACTAATATTGACACCCCTCATCTTCAACCCTACCCGGCCCTAACCGCCTGCTCCAGCGGAACCGCGCCCAGGAGCTCCACAACAGCAGGCCACGTCTCCTTGTGTGTTCAGGTTTGCGGTTTCCTTTGAAAGGGTTCCTTATAAGGGTTCCTGTACGGGTCTTAGTATAGGTTTTCGGGTTTCCATAACGATTTACATCAGGTCTATCATGAGGGTTACCAGAAACCCTAAACCCTAAACCCTAAACCCTAAACGGTTACCATTCAGGGCAAGGACCGGGGTTTGGCTAACAGGGCTTAAGGGCTTTAAGGTTTAGGGTTTAGGGTCTAGCATCAGAATAAAAAGCGCCTTAGGTGTTTGGTGTATATTATACTATAATGATACTGTTGATGGACAAAATCCTGCATGACCCTAAGGACCCTAAACTATGGGAATTATGGTATATTCCTTATAATGGGTAATGCAGGATTTTGTCCATCAACAGTATTAAGGAGCCCCAAAATAGTCTTGGTGATTTTCTTAAGCCCCTGGTGGTTTGCAGATTCAGGACTTATCTCGAAACCTGAATAAACCAACAGGGTTAGGGCTGCGCATCCAGATTCTTCGTCCTGCGGCATGGGCACAACCCTAAACCCTCATACCCTGAGCCCACATGCATTTGCCCAAGCAAGGCGCGAACCTTCGCCAGAAGTTGAAGAACGCGGAACAGAGCTACAAGACATGCTATTTAGCTTTTTGTCGAGGAATATGAGCACAGAACCGTGTATGCTTTCGCATCGAGTCTTCTGAGCAGCACTACTAAACGTGAAAATTGGAGCTCCACCCGTAGAGGCTGGTTTCAGGTTGCGATGGATTTGGTTTGAAAAGCAGCTGTCGTGTAATTGTCAATCTCATTAGGGCTTGGGCCCCAGCACCTGTAATCAGGGCCCCGCTAGTCTGCAGAAGTCTACGCTAGCCGGTATGGTCATCTGGGCTTTTAAGTGACCAGGGAGAAAAAGTAGAAACTTTTATTTCATAAAGGTTCCTTTAAGAAAAAAGTATTAAAGTATGGTACTCCAAAGCCTAGTCATTTTCGGATAAGGGAACAGCTTCTTGCGTTTAGAGCAGGCTGATACGCGACGGCGAGCGCAACAAAGTACCTAGATAAACCTTCCAGAGGATAGCATGAACTCGGCACCCATGTACGTACAAGCCGGAAAGCTCAGGCTCGGAAAAAAAAATGTGTTTGAAGGGCTCGCTGCCCGAAACCTTGACAAGCACTCGCTGGAATTGGAGTCGGCTACTAGCTCGTACCCGGCATCTTGCAAGCCGGTTGATCTGTTCACACCCTACACCCCAAACTTCCTCAACCCCCATTCACCCGGTATAACAAACCCTAAACCTAAACTTTCCCTGAAACCTACCTTACTGGTTAAGCATGTTTCCGTCAGGAGCACTCGATTCAAGCACCGTCAAGCGCACGAGCGCTTCCAGTTGCAGAACCTCCACGTGCCCTCGATGCGCTGACGACGTTTTTTGGGCGAGGTCCTGTCGGCACCGACATCCTGTAGAAGTCTAGCAATCTCCCCATGGCCACAATGATCAGCCAGCATCCAAGCAGTGTAGCCGTCATCGGTAGCTGAGTTCAGGTCGGCACCGGCATCCAATAGCCAACGAGCAATGTCGGCATGACCATTTTCAGAAGCCACTGTCAGGGCAGTGGAACCGTGATTGTCGCGAAAGTTCTTTTCGGCACCGGCTTCTAGCAACGAACTAACAATTTCAGCATGCCCTCCTCCAGAAGCTATCANGAAGCCACTGTCAGGGCAGTGGAACCGTGATTGTCGCGAAAGTTCTTTTCGGCACCGGCTTCTAGCAACGAACTAACAATTTCAGCATGCCCTCCTCCAGAAGCTATCATCAGGGCAGTAGCGCCGTCATTGCTGGCTAAGTTCATGTCGGCACCGGCATCCAGTGGCAAACGAGCAATGTCGGCATGACCATTTTCAGAAGCCACTGTCAGGGCAGTGGAACCGTCATTGTCGCGAAAGTTCTTTGCGGCACCGCCTTCTAGCAACGAACTAACAATTTCAGCATGCCCTCCTCCAGAAGCTATCATCAGGGCAGTGGCGCCGTCATTGCTGGCTAAGTTCATGTCGGCACCGGCATCCAGTAGCAAACGAGCAATGTCAGCATGGCCGCATCCACAAGCCGCCATCAGGGCAGTGGTGCCGTCGTTGTCACATATGTTGTTGTTGGCACCAGCATCCAGCAGCAAACGGACAATGTCCGCTTTGCCTTCCAAGCAAGCTATAATCATGGCTGTGGTACCGTCATCGGAGGCCGCAAGGTCCCTGTCGGCACCGGCTTCCAGCAATAATCGAGCAATCTCTACAAAGCCTTCTTGCGAAGCTAGTAACAGGGCAGTGGTGCCAACATTGCTAGCTAAGTTCAAGTCGGCACCTGCTTCCAGCAAAACTCTCACATTTCTAGCTTCGCCATTCTCAGAAGCCAACATGAGGGCAGTAAAGCCGTCGTTGTCGCAGCCGTTCTTGTCGGCACCGGCATCCAGCAGCGATTGCAAAATCTGTGCGTGCCCTTCAATAGAAGTTAACAGCATGGCAGTGCAGCCGTCATTGTCCCACAAATCTTTGTCAGCACCGGCTTCCAGCAACGAGCTCACAATTTCTGTACGCCCTCCTGTTGAAGCTAGCATCAAGGCAGTGGTGCCATCATTGCTGGCGAGGTTCATGTCGGCACCAACATCCAGCAGCAAACGAGCACTGGCGGCATCACCATTTTCAGAAGCCACTGTCAGGGCAGTGGAACCGTGATTGTCGCGAAAGTTCTTTTCGGCACCGGCTTCTAGCAACGAACTAACAATTTCAGCATGCCCTCCTCCAGAAGCTATCANGAAGCCACTGTCAGGGCAGTGGAACCGTGATTGTCGCGAAAGTTCTTTTCGGCACCGGCTTCTAGCAACGAACTAACAATTTCAGCATGCCCTCCTCCAGAAGCTATCATCAGGGCAGTGGCGCCGTCATTGCTGGCTAGGTTCATGTCGGCATCGGCATCCAGCAGCAAGCGGGCAATGTCGGCATGACCATTTTCAGAAGCCGCCGCCAGGCAGTGAAACCCTCGAAGTTGCGGCCGTTCTTGTCGGCACCGGCTTCCAGCAAAGAGCTAGCAACTTCAGCATGCCCCGCTCTACAAGCTAGCATCAAGGCAGTGGTGCCGTCATTGCTCGCTAAGTTCATGTCGGCACCGGCATCCAGCAGCAAACGAGCAATGTCGGCATTACCATTTTCAGAAGCCACCGCCAGGGAAGTGACACCCTGATTGTCGCGACTGCTCTTGTCGGCACCAGCTTGTAGCAACGAACCAACAATTTCAGCATGCCCTCCCCCAGAAGCCAAAATCATGGCAGTGGTACCGTTATCGGAGGCAGCAAAGTCCTTGTCAGCCCCGGCTTCCAGCAGCAACCGAACACTCTCAGCATTGCCTTCTTGCGACGCTAACATCAGGGCAGTGGTGCCAACATTGGTGGCCGCAAAGTCCTTGTCGGCACCGACATCCAGCAGCAACCGCAGAATTGCAATATGGCCCTCTTCAGAAGCTGCCATCAGGGCGGTGTTGCCGTCGTTGTCACATAAGTTCTTGTCGGCACCGGCACTCAGCAGTAAATATACACTTTCCAGGTGGCCTGCTGCGGAAGCTAGTATCAAGGCGGTGTCGCCGTCAGTGGTGCGCATGTTCTTGTCCGCACCGGCCTCCAGCAGCAGACACAGAATTTCCACATGACCTTCCTGAGAAGCCGCCGCCAGCGCACTTCTCCCCTGCGAATCGACCATGTTCGGGTTCTGGGGGTGCTGCAGCATGGTCTCCACCTGTAAGCTTTGAGTTCAAGGATGAGATTTCTGGGAAGCCCACAACAACTCAGGAATCAGGTTTCAGGACCCACAAGTGGTTACGAAAAGCAAGTTTATGAGCTTAGGCTGGGCATAAGAGGCCTGAGTAGTGGAGCCGTTCGCAGCCGCGGTAACCAGCTCGTTTGCTTGTGTCTGTGTGGCGTCGGAATGGGTAAGCAGGACCAGCTCCAAGTCCAACGGCGAGCTCAACGTGGCAGAATCATCGAGAGGACTGCCACAGGAAAACAGCCTTTGTCTGAATCGATTTGGCATGCCATGCAGACCAGTCAGCCGCTGCTTCAATGATCTCACATCAATCACTTCCACCACAGGTACACTGGCAACTTCCTCCCCTGACAGCATCCTGACGCGCAGCATGGCCGTAGAAAGCTGCACGATGAACCTGAGGTAGAAGATTGATTCTTAGATCCTTCCGACCGAAGCCATACAAATCAGAAGCAGCTATGGGCGGGCAAGCTTGCCTGTACGAATGCGCCGCTTCTTGTTGCTTGCCTTTTTGCGGTTCAGGGTCCAGCAGCTCGCTCTTGCTTTTGATGCTGTTATGGTGCTATCTTGCAACTGATTCTTGCCTAAGAGCAGCCTGACAAACTTGATTGGAAAACAACTGAGCTCCGCCAGGAGGACAAGTAAAGGCATCAATGCTGGTAAACAAGCAGCAAAAGCAGTATGGTAGTAGCAGTAGGAGCAGTGGCACTAGCAGTTGGCAGCGGCAGCAGCTATAGCAGTGGCAGTGGCGAAGGCAGTAGCAGGCAGCAGCAGCAGCAGCAGTGGTAGTAGCAGCAGTAGCGATGGCAGCAATTAGCAGTAATAGCAGCAGTAGTAGTACCCTAAACCCTAAACCTCTAAACCCTAAACCGTAGCAGTAATACCAGTAGTATTACTTAATAGTAGTCGTCGTCGCAGTATGGGCCGACGGGGGCCCCGCAGTCCGAATATAGGGCCGTAACGATGGGACTTGGGTTTGGGGATATCTTCTCGTATCTTGCCGTATACTGTAACAAGGAACCTGTCGCATATTTTGGAAATAATCATTAAGGAACCTGTCGTACTGTTGATGGACAAAATCCTGCATGACCCTAAGGACCCTAAACTCTGGGAATTATGGTATATTCCTTATAATGGGTAATGCAGGATTTTGTCCATCAGCCGTATCACACCTGAGGAGAGTGATTCCAATTAAGAGAACCGCCTTGGAAGTCTTACCCCCTTGCAAACCCCAGTGAAACCACTGCCGGATGAAGCCTATTCTAATTTATGAATTAAATGAATAATAGTGATCGTATCTCTTTTCTAAGCCTTGTGAAGTGTCGCGATAACACACCACAGACCAAATTTTAAACTACTATCTTCAATATCAAGGCCACGATCCAGGTCACTGTAAGCCCTAAAGTACTGGGAACGGAGGGTTTGGGGTTCGGGGTTTTCATCAGGACTCCACAAAGGTTGCGTCAGGGCTCGAATGATAAGGGCTGCTAGGCCTACAGTACTAATATCGACGCCAGAGTAGTTGACAGTACCGTTCCTTTCTACAACAGGCGGTTTTGGTGAATTCAGGGTTTTGGTTCTTAGGCTCTCTTCTTCAACAACCGGGCCCCAAAAAGTTCAAACTTCTTAAGATAGAGCCAATATATAAGGCCAAAAGGTTTAAAGTTCCCCCGTTCACTAAGTAGGGCCTTAGAGCTTTGGGTAAGGGATACCCAACCAGGACCCGACTCCTTCAGAAGTCTGCAAAAATAGTGCAACCCCTGTGGCTCCCGAACCAAAAGACGGTTAGGGTTTAGGATTTTAGGGGTTTAGGGGTTTAGGGGTTTAGGGGTTTAGGTGAGTAGGGGTGTAGGGGTTTAGGGGATTTAGGGTTGAGGGTTTAGGGGTAGAGTTTAGGGTTTACCCTTCACACCCTGTTCCCCAAAACCTGGTTTTGGGCTTTGGGTTGTACGGGACTCCAGCGCGATATGTCAGAGGCAGCCTAGGGCTTGAACTTCCGCGTTTCACAGCCAGGGATTGTGTTTTTAGATTTACTAGGTTCCAGAGTAGGCCCGTCATAAAAATAGTACCGTTTTTCCTAATATTCAGTTTTAATAAGGAAACCCCAAACTAAAAAGGGCAAAAGCGTGCTACTCAAGAACCTAGTTTAGGGCTCCGATTTCCAAGAACCTCCCCCCAGGGCCAGGCTGCAACTAGCGTAGATAGCAGTCCTTAGTAACCATGACCATGCTGCTAACAAACATATATAATCATACTATCACTAGGAACAACCCCGTACCTTGAACCCTGAACCCTGAACCCTACTACTGTAAAAACCCTGAACCCTGAACCCCTACACCCCAGACCCATAAGCCCCTAAACCCGAAGCCCCTAAACTGTGAACCCCCAAACCCCGTACCGGGAATCCACATCCGCAGTTCAGCGGTAGCTCCTCTACCCGGACGGACCAAATCCAGATTTTGCGGTCGGAGATCGCCATCAACCGGCTACCTCGACAGGTGGACGTACTGCAGGGGCCTTAATAATTAGAAGAGGGTTTTTGGGGCTCATTATACTACAATTATAATAAGGAGCCCCCAAAATAGTGTAGGTAATTATTTAGGCCACTACATTAAACCTCAAGTTAAAGAATTTCGGGTTTAAGGCTTAAGACTTAGGGTTTTAGGGTTTAGATTCGGGCTCCAATTCTCTGCGAAATAAAAGACCCCGAGCACCAAATCCCCGTTTAGGTTTGAGCTATTCCTGGACCCTAAGCAAGCTACCTTTTTGACTTCTACCCAGAAAACGCAGGTTTCTTCGGGTCAAAGAGTCTAGCTTGCCCATGTTGAGCGATAAATGAACCCGAACCCCTGATCTCACACTCAGCAGTGCTCAGTACGAGGCAGTTCAAGGCGAGCACCTACTTCAGCTTTCACGGGCAGTTGTGAGCAGGGCTTTATGGGAGTTGAAAGAAAATAGGGGACCCTAATACAGTACCCTAAATAGGAGGCCCCTTTTAAGGACCCCAGAAAAGGGTACCCCCCAATTTTCGGAAACTCCCTTATGAACCCTAAATCCCTATACAAACCTTTCCATCAAAGGTCTACAAATCCTGAACAAAACTCTCGAAATGCTATACCTGGCCCCCACCTACTCAACAACAGCATTGCAGTAGCAATGGTTTTGAGAACGGGGCTAAAGCCCAGAACAACTTACTAAGAACAGTACCTGCCTAGAGCAGAACATAGGGGCAAAAAAACCTACATAAACTGATAAACGTTGGTTTCGGGACGAATCGGCAAGGCATCAACACAGAAACCAATATAAAGGAAGCACTTGCGCCGACTGTATATGCAGCGGGAAGGCCTGTCTGTTACAACCTGTCCTCGCGGGTGGAATATGCTACTATTCCGAAGCTGCGATCTATCCGTTCCCGCACAGCACACATGGACCTGTAAACTGGCAGGGGCCTGCCTTCTGGCTCTGTCCCTACTATGTCGTCCCAACACCGAGAGTTTATGTTTATGTCCTGCTTTTGCTCTTGAGAACAGACGCCTGCTGTCGATTTGCAGCTACACATACTTACCACCATTCACTTCATATCAGGGATCAACTTTCTCAAACTCGAACCCTATAAACCCTAAACCCTAAACCCTATAAGCCCTAAACCCTATAAAACCCTAAACCCTAAAGGCCCTAAACCCACTGTACCACTAAGGCATCTTGAATCATCCCTTAATTCGGGAGAATATGCCTTAAATTATCGTAGGATCCCTAATATGATTTAAAGAATCTTCCTTAATCAAAGGACGGATGCAAATTCGACTGAAACCGGAAAAAAAGGCCTAAACCCTAAACCCCTAAACCCTAAACCCTCAACTCTAAGCCCCTAAACTCTAAACCCTAAACCCTAAGACCCTCTGCAGATTCGACCTCTTGGCTCTGGGTTGCCGGCCATCCGGCGTCATCGCCATGCGCTGCAGGCCCTGACGAAGGCAAAGTCCGGGTTTAGGGGTGCAGGGTTTAGGGGTTTATGGTTTAGGGTTTTTGGGGCCCTACAAAATCCCTGACCCTTCAGGCCATTAAGCGCCCTAGACAACTACCCCCTGACTCTTAAACATTTAAAGAACCCTTTGTAGAACCCCTTTACAGAACCCCCTTTAAAGAACCCTCCAAGGACCCCTTTATAGAACCCTGGTAAAGAACCCTGTGCAGAACCCTTAATTTTTTTTACCTGTTTAGGGTTTAGGACTTGGTAAGTTTCGGGGTTCAAGGTTCAGGGTTCAGGGGGTTCAGGGTTTGAGATTTCGGGCTTGCAGTTTGAAGTTGAAGCTTCTGGAAGCTACGAAAACGGAGAAGGAGGCGGTGCTTTTGAGCCTATGAGTGAGATTCATCCCGACCTTGCACAATTTGTGGGTTTAGGGTTTAGGGCACCCCCGCCCACTAAACTACAAGGCTGGCCATGTCGGCAGACTTGCGAGACTAATCAGGAAATCGAAAGAGTAGCACTGAGGCAGTGCTACGAATAACCACGCCATAATACACTGGACTTGCAATACCTAAACCCCAAACCCTAAACCCTAAACCCCAAATCGATCGGGCCCAACACAAGGAAGCCTGATAAGGACCGAAAAGAAGCTACCGGATATCGCTCAGGTCCAGCAACGCATGCGAGCCTCAGCTAGGTGATCAGCTGAAGCCTGCGGCGATGAGGGAGGGCTCGAATTTTGGAAGGGAATCGGAAGGGGGACGGATAGGAGGGTTCCCAGAGACTCCAATACCCCTTAATTAAGGAATATACCTTAAATCATATTAAGGTATATTCCTTAATTAAGGGGTATTGGAGTCTCTGGGTTTAGGAATACCTGCGCTCTCCTTCGACCGCCTTCGTAGTCGTAGTCCTCGTAGCTAGCAGCTAGCAGTCGTAGCAGTCGTAACTAGTAATCGCAGTAGTCGTAGTAGTGGACGTCGTCGTCGTAGTAGTAGTAGTAGTAGTAGGAGTAGGAGTAGGAGTAGGAGTAGGAGTAGGAGTAGCAGTAGGAGTAGGAGTAGGAGTAGGAGTAGGAGTAGGAGTCGGAGTCGGAGTCGGAGTCGGAGTAGGAGTAGGAGTAGCAGTAGGAGTAGGAGTCGGAGTCGGAGTAGGAGTAGGAGTAGCAGTAGGAGTAGGAGTAGGAGTAGGAGTAGGAGTAGGAGTAGGAGTAGCAGTAGCAGTAGGAGTAGGAGTAGGAGTAGGAGTAGGAGTCGGAGTCGGAGTAGGAGTAGGAGTAGGAGTAGGAGTAGGAGTAGGAGTAGGAGTAGGAGTAGGAGTAGGAGTAGTAGTAGTAGTAGCAGTAGTGGTAGCCGTAGTAGTGATAGAGTGATAGAGGTAGCGGAGGGGGCGCAGCAGCATCAGCAGCAGTAGTACTAGTGGCCGAAATGACAGTAGTACTACTACGAGGCGGCTTACTATAGGAACCCTTATAGCAACCCTTATCGTACCCCTGTATAGTAACCCTTATAGTGCCCTATTTTTGCGGTCTTTGAGCCTAAGCCCGGCCTTGCAGGCGACCGCCTCCTGCACCTCCGCGGAGACAAACAGCTGGCTTTTCGCCTGGAAGGAGGCTGGTTGCAAATGAGGACCGTAATGGTTTAAGGTTTAGGGTTTAGGGTTTAGGAATTTAAGGTCTAGAGATTCAGGGTTCAGGATCTGGGGGTTGGGGTTTTGGTTGAAGTTGGATTGTCTTCTAATGAGGACCTTAATGGTTCGATTCTGGGGTCTTGGGATTTAGGCTTTAGGGGGGTTCAGGGTCTCAGTATTAGGGTTCAGGGTCTCAGTATTAGGGTTAAACTTGCATTGGCTGAGGTCTCGGGATTTAGATCAGGGTCCAGGCCGGAACCATAAATGAACACTCGAGCCATCAATCCCTCAACCCGAAAACACCCTTACACAACACTCCACAGGCATAAACCCTTGAAGCCCCAGACGCGCTTGCAAAAGCAACCTGGTGTAACTGGCCCCTACAACTTTCAGTAGTAGTAGTAGTAGTCGTCGTCGTCGTAGTCGTAGTAGTCGTAGTAGTCGTAATCGACGTGGTAGTAGTAGTAGTAGTAGTAGTAGGAGTAGTAGTAGTAGGCGTCGTAGTCGTAGTGGCAGTAGTAGCAGTAGTAGTAGTAGTTGTTGTTGTTGTAGTGGCAGAGGTAGTGGTAGTGGCAGTGGTAGTAGTAGTAGTAGGTAGTAGTAGTAGGTAGTAGTAGTAGGTAGTAGTAGGTAGTAGTAGGTAGTAGTAGGTAGTAGTAGGTAGTAGGTAGTAGGTAGTAGGTAGTAGGTAGTAGGTAGTAGGTAGTAGGTAGTAGGTAGTAGGTAGTAGGTAGTAGGTAGTAGGTAGTAGATAGTAGGTAGTAGGTAGTAGGTAGTAGGTAGTAGGTAGTAGGTGGTAGTAGTAGTAGTAGTAGTAGAGTTGTCGTCCACCTCCTGGAAGTCGTCGTCGACATCGTCATAGTCGTAGTAACGGTCGTCGTGGTGGTGGTGGTGGTGGTGGTGGTGGTGCTGGTGGTGGTGGTGGTGGTGGGAGTGGTCGTGGTAGTGGTTGTGGTAGTGGTAGAAATGGGAGTAGTGCTAGCAGGAGCAAGGACGACAGCAGCAGTAACTGCAGCAGCAGCAGCAGGAGCAGCAGCAGCAGCAGCACCAGTACCAGTACAGGTACCAGCACCAGCAGCGGTAGCAGTAGCAATCGCTGTAGATGTACCAATAGTAGTCGAAAGTCGTAGTAGTAGTACTAGCTACTACTACTACTACTACTACTACTACTACTACTACTACTAGTAGAGTGGTAGTCGTCGAAGTAATAGCAAGTGCCTCCCTCTCCTCCTTGGGCGTCGCTGGCGGATGCATTGCAATGTAATGGACGATAGCTTGGAGATGCCACAACCTGGGGTCGGCTTTTTAGAAACGGGTTTTGGGGCCCATTGTATTATACTTACAATAAGGAACCTCCAAACTGGTATAGGTAGTGGTATAGGTAATTAGCAAGGCCCCTATACTTGGTCTTTCATGGGGTTTCAGTTGTCGAGCATTGAATAGGATTGTAAGTAGGTGTCTTTCTAAGGTGCTTCAGTTTAGGAGGGTATTCAATAATCAATACTCATAGCGACCCTTAGGTGGGTAGGGGGCCTTAATTCCCGGGGACCTAATAAGGCCTATTTAAGGAGGTTTTGACCCCACTCGCCACGGTTAGCACTCAACAGGTTCTGGATGAGAAAGAAGGGTTTTGGATGAAAACGAGGGAAGGACTGCTTTTTCACCCCTTGGCCACGCTGAAGGTATGCTCGGTCATTTTTCCTGGGCGCTTTGAACTGGAATGGCTCAGGTCTCTTGCAAGTTCACCGAGTTCTCTGCCCTCCACCACGTCACGTAGGCTCATACTCGACGCGCGTTCTTGATCGCACCGGAGATAAACTTCTTACACATCGCATATCCAGCAGCAATATCATCACCGTTGACATGTCTTGTTACATGCATACATACATACATACATACATACGTACATACATGCATATGCATGCATGCATGCATGCATTACACTACACTACACTACAATATATTACATTGCATTACGTTACATTATATTACATTGCTTTGCATTACGTTGCATTACATTACAGCCCATACATCTATGGGCAGATGTATGTATACGTGTGTGTATATATATATATATATATGTGTGTGTGCCTGTGTATACGCACGTGAATGTGTATGTACATGCAGTACGTATTTATATGCACATAAAGTCGTATGTACATATACGTGTACCTACATACATATATACGTGTGTACGCATATACATGTGTACATGTGTGTGCATGTAAGTGTGTGTATGTACATATATATATATATACATGTACGCATACCTGTTTTCTACACGGTCTGTAGGTATGTACAAACGCAAACAAAGTCGCAAGTCAACTGGGAACTTCTTGGCCTCAAGATCCTCAAAGCCCAAAACTGAAAAAAGTAACGGATTTGTGTCCTGGAGGGCAGGCGGGCAACAGCCTTTATGCACAAAGCAGCTTCCCGTCTTGGGGGCCGCCTATGCTGTGCCACAAACTGCGCGGTGAAGCATGGTCTGGAAACCTGTGGCTTTTCGTCTCAATGACACTGCGACGGCAGCTCGAGATCAGGGTGACCGACAAACACCCTAGCTGCTGAAGCCGCACTTGTGCGCCACTGTTACTGGACTCGACCATTTGAGACTTCGTTCCGCTGCAGGCTATCGGAAGTAAAGCGGCCGTAACAATTGGAATAGGGTGTTGCTATATGTTAACTGTATCTACGGACTATGAGGGGATACTATTTCTAGCTATTCATCAGCGGGGCTTCAACTTAATTACCGCTTCTGTTTGGGTGCTAACATGGTTGTATATGGGCGCAAACCCTAAACCCCAACATCAGCTTGGCTTCAACTTAAGTCCACACCACCCAAGCTCTTCGGGCTCTCCGGATCCTCCTCGTCATCTTCTTCCCTCTGATATCGTCCTTGGCTGAGACTTGAAGGGGTTGGGTTTAGGGGTTTAGGGTCGTGGGATTTAGGATTTAGGGTCTTAAGGTTTAGGGTTTAGGGTTTAAGTTTCAGGTCTTACGGTTTTGGGGTGAAGTGTTAAGGGTTATGCCTTGGCTACACCTTTTCCATCCGGAGTATGGGTGAGTCTGGAATCCAAAAATTGCAGCATTTCGTATCCGGTAAGTTTGTCCCCATGCCCGTGTTCGGTCGCGTTGTCGCTTCTTCCCGTTCAGGGTTCAGGGTGCAGGGAAATGGTAAGTATTTGCGCTGGCTCTTCACTCGGGATATGATATCAACAAGCTCTCTCTAATGCCGACATATGCCGACACAAAGGCCAAACAGACTTTACTTAGCCTCAGAAAGTTATGCTTGAAGTCCTTCAAGCAAGGAGAGGCAGGCTGCGCAACCTCCCAACATCAATCCCCGATCTCCCCCTAGACGAAAATCTCTCTCCCCCTCTCTCTCTCTCTCTCTCTCGCTCCCTCTCTCTCTCCATCTCTCTCTCTCTCTCTCTCCCTCGGTCTTTGAATCTCATCTTGCACTTGCAGGCACGTGCAACATGGATACAGTGTCTTCTGCCTACACCTAGACTTCCTCAACCCTACACACATGGCCTTAAACCTAACCCAAGATTTGAGATCACAAACCCCAAACCCTAGACCCTAAACCCTGAACCTTAAAACCCTAAACCCTAAAACCCTAAACCCTCTTTAAAGGACCCTAGGTCCTAGGTGTCTTTGGCTGAAATCCGGCCCAGTGTCCCGCAAGCGCTTGCGCTGCCTCGTAGGCCGAGGCGGCGTCAGCCTCGGTGCACTATACCCAGACCTTCCCATAGCCCTTAATCAAGGAATATACCCTTAACCATCACTCCTTAATTAAGGGCTTTTGCAAGATCTGGGTAAAGGCCTCAATGATTGGAGTGCGGCCCCTGGACAGGGCTCCACTCAAGTCTTCTAGTAAGGTTTCTATGAGGGCTTAGGGCCCTGAAAAATGATGAGTAGGGCTCGGCTTAGGGTTCCTGTAAGGCTGTAAGGGTTCTACGAAGGTTTCTCTAAGGGCCCCATCCGGTTTTGCATATTTTTGCCTTATCAATCAGAAGGGGTAACTTTTTTGTAGTAGAACTAACATAATATAGCTATAATCAGGCTCACCGCGTGGATTGTCTTACAAGCTCTGCATGCCAAAAGCACTTCGTCGACGATGCTGTTGAAGTTGGAAACTTTGCTCAAGATGAACTTTCTTGGGATCATCACAGTTGTCTTAGATAGGTCACGTGAATAATATGGTACTTCAGGCTTAGTGCTCTTCTACGGTTCTTGCGGCATTCTTGGAGGCTTCGTAACGGTTTCAGGCTGAGGCATATATTATGTGCCTAAACCTTAAGCTCCTTAAGATTAACATAGGTGTCTTAAAAGGGTGTAGGTGTTGCTCAGGGTTTAATGTAGGAACCTGATTAAGAAACCTTGGGCCTTTATTAGGGTTCCTTATATGAATCCTACCATTTTGGGGTTATAGGCTCAGGGTTTTTTAAGCAAATTCCAACATTAGGGTGTAGGGGTTTATAGCTCACAGGCTTCTTGGAGGCTTCTCGCAAGGTTAGTTGAAGGCACTCGTAGGATTCTTGCAATTGTCATGTTTTTGGGGGCTCAGGCTTGAACTAGGCTTCAAGGTTTACGTAGAGCTCAAACTTCAAAGTGTAGGATTCAAGATTCGATGTCTTGGGCTCAGGGATATTTAACGGTTTGAAAGCCAACTACAGGCGATAAAGGAAGAATCGGCTGAGACGAGCTGCTCGTTTGTTGTAGTCGACCTGACTGCACGGATCTTGGATGGAACAGGAGCGCACGCACTCACGGAACATTGCACTCATGATACCAGCTTCTGTAGATGGATAACGGTTTGAACAGATAGGCAGACAGATGGATGGCACGCCTAGACATGTTATGCATAGGTGTGCGCTTCTATGTGTGCATATACATGTATGTACGCATGCATGCACGCATGCATTGCATGCCATTGCATGGCATTGCATTGCAGTGGACTGTATTGTATTGTATTATATTGTATTGTATTGTATTGTATTGTATGTATGTATATGTCCATGTATGTATGTATGTATATATATATATATATGTGGATGCATGTTTTTGTATGTATGTATGTGTGTGTATGTATGTATGTACGTATGTATGTATGTAGGTATGTATGTATGTATGTATGTATGTTTATGTGTATGTATGTATGTATATGTATGTATATGTATGTATATGTATGTATATGTATGTATATGTATGTATATGTATATGTATGTATGTATGTATGTATGTATGTTTATGTGTATGTATGTATATGTGCATGCATCTGTATATATATATATATATACAGTATGTATGTCTAAACAGATATGTGTATAGAGTTATTCCTTACACGCAGATATGTAATTGCACACATAATTCTTACAATATACATACAGAGAGTCTGAGAGAGATGTCGGCGCCTAGGTAAAGTGTTGATGCTCATGGAGGTTGTTGAAGCTGTAACACATCGTATGTTGGGTCAGCTCTGCCCTTATCTCCGACTATAATCTAATCTAGTAAAGTATAATATCTGATCTTAGAACTATATAACTTGAAACTTTGGCTCATATCTTAAAGCTCTAACATTGGTTCAAAACTCCAAGCCCAGAGCTCGAAGCCCTCAGCCGACACTGCTCCAGCCTCGAGGAGGGTCGCCAAGAAATCGGTGACATCCTTCGGGTTCATTTTACTTGGAGGTTATGTGGCTTCCTTTAAGGGTCCCTTTAAAGGGATCTATAGGGATTCTGCAAGGGTATAGGGTTATAGGGTTCAGAGTTTGTGGCAGTGAAAATTATAAGTGGGGTTATAATTAGGGTAACTATCGTTATAACGCCTATCAGGGGACTTATAACCCCACTTAGAACTACCCATGAACCTCCAGGTATGGAGATTAATGTAAGATACCAGAATAGAGATCTACAGCAATTAATATGACTTCCTTATTATGGAAACTTAAGCTAGACTCTAGCAGCTAGACCTCTTACAAGAAGCCAGTCCTTCGGGACATATTTTGGCACCACGTACTTGCCCTTCTCCGCCTGCACGGGAAACTCCTGGGTGCAAGAGCAGCTGGAGGCAGTATAAAGGCAAAGGCTCGAAACCCTGACCAAGATCAGAAATCATAGTTTTGTAGACCCACAAACCCTATTGAAAAATTCTAATTGATAAGGCCCCCATATTAGGCAGAGCCCCAGTCCTGAAACCTAAGAGCCCTGGTCCCTGGGCCAAGCAACAAAGGGTAGATATGTAAGGACTCTGAAGC
Source organism: Symbiodinium sp. clade A Y106 (assembly GCA_003297005.1). Classification (NCBI taxonomy): domain Eukaryota; class Dinophyceae; order Suessiales; family Symbiodiniaceae; genus Symbiodinium; species Symbiodinium sp. clade A. The sequence continues at coordinate 42,101 of BGNK01002034.1, forward strand.
GTAACGTTTACTAAGCTTACTAACCATGGTGGCTCCGAATCGCCGAAACCCGCAAACCCAAACCCTGAGCCCATAGCCCTAAGCCCTCAAGTGCAGACCAAGGATCACTGTAGTTGAAGGCAGGCCGGCCTGTGAGGGTGACAAACAAGATGCAGCCGGCCGACCAGCAGTCAGACTTGATCTCCTGTGTGGGTGGCTTCGGGGCTTTCTTGTGTTGCAGGGTTTACGGTTTGGGGCTTCAGGGTTTAGGGAAAGCTTAGGGCTGTCGGACTTGATCTCCTGGCTTTTGGAGCACTTACAAGGGGTTCCAGAACGGATCTATGTGGGATGCTACTAGGATTTTTACAGTTCGACGACTTGATCTCCTGGCTTGGGGGTTTATACAACCCTAAACCCTAAACCGTTTATAGGGCTTGAGGAAACTTAGGATTTAGGATTGAGGGCTCCTAGGTTACCAGGGCTTCGGGGAGTTGAGGAAATCGGAGTGAAAAACTTTACGGCCTTAGGGTTTAGGGTTTAGGGATTAGGGTTTAGGGTTTAGGGTTTAGGGTTTAGGGTTTACGGCCTTTGGGTTTAGGGACTTGATCTCCTGGCTTGGAGCTTCAAGATATGAGGAAACTTAAAGTTTGGGTTCATAGGTTTAGGGCTTCGGGTTTAGGTAGAGAGTTTCGGATCTTACAAACTTGATCTCCTGGTCTGGAAATTTCTAAAGGTGGCCCTAAACCCTAAACCCTACATGCTTTTGTCTAGCCCACGGTGGTTACGGGCTTCGTGCTCGGACCCCTCCAACCTCTCAAACTCTGAGCATCGAGTAAAAAGGTGTGGCTAAATATTAATATGCGATACATAGTTGCATACATGCATACATACATACATACATACGTACATACATGCATACATACATAATTACACACATGATCTACCCCAGAACCCTTGCAATTCTCAAGACCGCCTTCTCAAGCAAGAGACTCCATGAAGGCCTTCGGGCTCTTGAAAGTCAGGTCCATCGGAAGAAGACCATCTTCACAAGGGTTTAGGGTTTAGGGTTCCGAAAGTGGGGTTTAGGGGTTTAGGGTTGTGTAGGTTTGTACGGTTTGTAGGAGTTATCGGGGGCAAACTCGAAACCCGAACGAGAAAACCCGAGGACAGCCCGATAAAGCTTAAGCCGTAAAGCTTGATCCCTAAAACCCCAAAGCCCTAATAAATCTTAAGCCGTAAACCTTGAGCCCTAAAACCCCAATGACAACAATGATTGATAATATTGAGTTAATCCTAAACCTCGCAGCCCAAACCTATGAAAGCCAGGACACGAGCGGGCGATCCGTACTAGACATGGCCTTCCAGGACCACGGGGTGGAGGTTGATTTTCATTTTTTGTCCGTTTTGGGGCTCAGGTTCCTCCTGGGAGTTTCCGAAAATTAGGGGGTACCTTATTTTGGTGTCCTTAGAATAGGGGTCCTACTATTTAGGGTACTATATTCGGGTCCCCTATTTTTCGGAAACCCCCCTTATGAAGTCCCGATAAGGGCTCTCAGCACCACTGGGCTTCTGGGGGGTCCAGCTTAAGGACTTTACGGTTTCAGAGGGCTTCAAGGTTTTGGGGGTTCTGCCGGTTCTGGGGCCAAAAAAAATGTTTTTATTATAACAAAAATCATGATCGTATCAATTTTGGGGATTCGGAATGCAGAGGGTAAGACTTTCAGTGGTCTTACAGAGGTCCGAGTGTTGGTCTCTCAGGCTTCGGGGTTTGTGGTTTAGAAACATGGCCGAAAACTAAACCCCAACCCCCAAACCTTAAACTCATAAGCCTAAACTTCCTAAACCCCTAACCTGCCTAATTCCGAAACCCTCAATCCATAACCCTCAACCCTGAGCCAGCCGTCAGCTAGCGCTCCCAAAATAGGCCTGACGCTTCAGCTCCGGCGCTGTGTAGGCCGCGCTGCCCTTGATGGGCTCCTTGCGATAAGTCAGCGGTTTGGGGATTCGGGCGAGGGGTTTGGGGTTCAGGGTTGAGGGTTATGAGTCCTGGGGGTCATTACATTCAGAAGGCTTACTATCAAGGGTCCTACAAGGGGTACTGTAAGGGGTACAGAAAAGGGTTTAGGGTTTAGAGTGCACCTTGCTACGATTTAGGGGTTTGGAGCTCGCGGAAGTTTCACGGGGGCTGGAAGTCTGCGAAAGGAGTTCTGCAAGTTTTCTACAAGGGTTTCCGGTTGCGGTGTGCGTGTTTTGATATTCAGGGTTTGGGGTTGGGGCTTGGGGCTTGGAGCTTTGGGTTTAGAGCTTCCGGGCTTATGGTTCAAAAGAACTTTTATAGGGGGATTGCGCTCTTCTGTGTAGAGGTTCTATGTAGGTTATCTTTGGAGTTTTGCTGGGCTTGGTTCGGGTCTGCGGCTTTGGGGGGCGTCACGGAGCGTCACGGAGCCTTAGGGGCTTATATCTTGCGATGTAGGGACAGTGCAGAGCGCCATGAGGAGGGCTCCCCATACCCGCAACCCCCAAACCCTCAAACTCTGAACCCTCAACCCTTGACTCTCACCCCCTAGAGCCTCAAGACGCAAAGCCATATAGCCTTAGCCCCAATCTCAACGCCCTCAACCCTAAACCCCAAACCCTAAACCCTACCNCCCCCCGGGGCTTTCCAAGTCCTCGGGACGGTCCATCATGACATTGTCTTCAAAGAGCCGCGAGCTCCTTTCGGCTTGCGGTTTAGGGTTTAGGGTTTAGGGTTTAGGGCAGGGTCTCGAGGTGTTCTTTCGTTTCCGACGCCAGGCTTTTCTAGGTGGGGCTTTTAAAGCTTTGGACAATGTTAGCAAATAAGATCCTCTCAAGCCCAATAAGGAAAAATATAAAAAGTCCCAAAGCCCTACCTAGTTTTGAGTTCAAGCATGGGGCTTTCCGAGTTTTGCGATCCAAATTCAGGGTTCGGAGCGGGGAGTTCGGAGCTGAGGGCGCGAAACCACGCAAGGGGAAGGGTTTAGGTTTGGATTTTGGGCTTTGGGCTGCGGGATTGGAGTATTGAGTTTGTAAAGTTTAGAAATTTGAAGGCACCCAATGCTTCCTTTTGCAATCTGTTTGAGGGTTTCAGGCTCGGGCTTCAGGGCACAATGTCATTTAGCCCAGGAGGAGCATGACAGCCCTGCCACCGCAAGTCGCCGTCCTCTGCTACCAGGAGTACGGTACCAAAAAATACAACGAAATCTAGAGGTGACTACAAGGGGGCATGATTCTTCGTTGTTCATAGCGGTATGATATGCGAGATGCTCTGCTTGGTGGAAACGTCCTGCAGTTCCAAGGCGTTTCCGCTGAAGCATGTCATGCTTTCGGTCTGCAATCATGAGAATGACGAGATTATGAACTGTCTTCTGGGAACCCCACCTTGGAATCCAATACACCCCGGTGATGAACACCCCTGACCCCCGCAGAGAAACAGAGACTGGGGAGAGACAGAGAGAGAGAGAGAGGAAATGTTACAACAGAGTAGTGAAAAGGCAAGCATGACTTCATTTTCGGCCCTGGACGTCCAGCTCTTGTGCTTGTGCTACCCGAGGCCGGACCGAACACCTAAGCGGGAACGTCAAAAGCCTTCTGGAAGGCTGTCAGAGTCTTCCCGTCCCCTTTGATGGCGAAGACAACGTGGGAAAAGGCGTCTTTGTGCCTGCCAAGGGCCTGCTTGAAAGCCCAGGCCACTGCCTCTGGTGGGTGCTTCCTGCTACCACACCCCCAGGCTCCTATTACCAGCAAACGATGCCCTCGGCGTCCACAGATTTCTATGAGCCCACACATGCGTGCCAGCAAGTCATGATAGTATGGGTCCGACACAGCGCGGAATTGAGAAGGAGGGGTCGCCAGGACAGCCACTGAGAAGGTGCTTGCCGGCTTGCCCACAACATGGTAGACTCTGACTCCAGGCACGTACACCGCATGATTGCTCCCGATGGGAAAGCCTTCTCAGTGACGGACTGCCAGGTTGTCGATCGGCACAGTCCCCCCAACATGGATCGTCCAGCCGGGCCTGCTGCGCCTCCGGCGCTCCAGCGGCTGCACGGCGATAGTATAAGGGGCTCGGGATCTTTGGGAAATTTCTGGCTCAAGCGCAAAGCAACAGCCAGGAAATCTTCATCGCAGACATCCACCTGAAAAGATGGGACAGGCGGGACAGCATCATGGGTCAGAAGCTCTCCTTCCACAAGCCTGTTGAAGTTAGGGTAATGGCTTACCTGTGGCTGTGGGAAGTTTTCTCCTTCCGAAACTGCTTTCTCAGGAATCCGTCCATTCCAGGATTGCCAGCAGTAGTCACAATAGCCAGCGCGGCCATGCATTGGGTCCTCAGAATTGCACTGCCAACAGAAAGCACCAGAGCAATATATGACAGCAGCCTGCTCTTCCGGGCAACAATCGAGCTCCGACCACAGCTCCCCATACGTAGTAGGCTGCGACAATGTGTATGACAAGCTTGGAAGGACAGGCCGTCCGCGTTGAACGTTGCATCCGCATTCTCTGCATCTAGCATCCGGGAAACAGCTGTCGCAAAAAGCCACTTTGTTTCTGTTACCGCGAAGCCGACAGAGACGCTTGCGACAGATACCATACCACGTGCTCCATGGCTGATGGCAGTTGAAGCAAGCTGGTATTTCCAAGGAAGTTCGGGAGTCCTCGCTTGCCATCAACGACGGTGACACTAGGGGCCCTTAATAATTAGAATAGGGTTTTGGGCTCCTTTATAGTATAAGTATAATAAGGAACCCTAAGGAATACTATTGGTAATTATCTAGGCCCCTATAGCATAGAACCCTCATAGTAACCGTTTTAGACCCCGTTTAAAGGAACCCTGTAAGGCAACCGAACGATTTAAAATTTAGGCCCCTGCAGTAAGTGCTTCTCTACAGTAGCAGCTCCGGAGGGTATGGAACCCATCAGCCGACACTCCTCTGGATCCCGGAAACTTAACCACCCCGCCGCGTTAAAGCCAAAATCTGTTAAATTTAACCGCCCCGACCGGTTTTAAGCCGAAGTCTGTTAATTTAACCGCCCAGGAAGCCGGTTAACGACGGGACTATGCTTCAGCAGATCGTGCAAAGGCTTTTTTTGTGAACCTAAAACATGCTCAACAACAACTCCGCTTCAGACAAAGTTTGCGGAACTCAGGGTTTTGGGGTAGAATATAGTATATAGCTGCAATGACTGTAGGGTATTGGAGTATACTACAGTCCATAGCTGAATAGACTCTAGGGCTCTAGGCTACGCTATAGTATACAGGTGCATAATATGGGCGCCTTAATAATTAGAACAAGATTTTGGGGCACAATACAAAAATTGAACAAGGAACCCCCCAAAATAGTAAAGGTAATCATTAAGGCCCCTTTATTAAACCCTTATAGTAACCCTTATAGAACCCTACAAGGCCCCTATATTCGGGGATAGCATTCACCACCTTGTGCCAAGTCTCAAGGAATAGTTGCCCAGGACCAGATTCGACTCGATGATCCTCCTGGGATGCGCGACTTGTGGGTTTAGGGTTTAGGGTTTAGGGTTTAAGGTTAGGGGTCGAGGGTTTAGGGCTTAGGGCTTAGGATTTAGGGTTTAGGGTTAGGGGGTTCAGGGTTTAGGGTTTAGGGTTCAGGGTTTAGGGTCGAGGGTTGAGAGCTGAGGGTTTAGGGTTGCGAGCTGAAGATTTCAGGGCTTCAGAACATTTCAGAAACCTAGAAACCTAGACCCTGAAGCCTTAAAGGCTTCAAGGGCTGAGTGGCTTCAGGTTCAGAGGCTCAGGGCTTAAGGGTCCTGGGTGTAAGCGTTGAAGGGTTTAGTCCTTTTCCGTAGGGTATACAAGCTCCTGCGCACCCGAAGTTCGGAAGCCATACGTGTCGCTTTTGCTCGCAACAGATGAAGTGCTTACAACATGTTGTTTCGGCTCAAGCCTTCAGCTTTCAAGCCCTTCTATGCCCAAAGCGCACGGCAGCATGGACTGGCATGCCGAGCTCTCAGGATTCTGGAGGACTCTCCGGCCCTAGAGTGAATACATCACTGCATCATGATACGACTGATGGACAAAATCCTGCATTACCCATTATAAGGAATATACCATAATTCCCATAGTTTAGGGTCCTTAGGGTCATGCAGGATTTTGTCCATTCACCGTACCACGAACTCTAGACGCCAAAACCCTCATCCCTCGAACTCTTAAGCCCCAAAGCCTTGAACCGCCAAAGCAAGAAAGCAAAATCCCAAAAGCTGGAAAACCAGACCTTGAGCCCTTAAAGTGTTTGAACCCTGAAGCCCCTTTACTCATAGCCCTGAGCCCAACCTATACTGGTTTAGGGTTGAAGGGTTTTTAGGGTTTAGGAGTAGCCCCCTTGAAACCCTAAACGCAAACTGGGGCGCGGATTGTCCAAGAGACAGCTCTCTGGACGAACGCTCCGGTGGATGACTCGACGCTCGTGCAGAAACCGCCTTGTTTTGGATTCCTGCTTAAAGCCCTATGAAGCCCTTACAAGTCCTCTTTCAAAAAAGCTTCAGATATCCTAAGAATCTGGGGGCTGGGCTTCGGGCTTGGGGCTTCAGGGTCTACAGTGAACCCCAGAAAGTCGGAACATAGTTTTAGGAGGATTCATGCTGGGATTCCCTATACTTTACTTTAAGGGCATGAGGCCTATGATGTTCCAACTTTCTGGCTTCTACTGTAAGAGTTTCGGGTTTGGGCTTCAGGGATTTAGAATTTGGTGGTTTAGGGGTCTAGGGGTTTTAGGGTTTAGGGCTTACCTGTCGTATTAAAAGTGATTAGAGGCCATACATAACAAGCAAAAGACAATCAGATAACCTATCAGACGAACGAACACACACACACACTTTTCTGAAGTCGATTCCTTTACCGTTTAGGGTTGAGGCGTCAAGTCTTAGACCAAAAGCCCTCACCCTAAAGCCCTCAACCCCAAAACCTATGACCCGTGAGTCCGCCCTCACACACACACAACAAAAACCCTAAACCCTAAACCCTAAACCCTAAACCCTAAACCCAAACCCTAAACCCTAAAAAAACTCCCGAGTCCCCCAGCCTAACTCCGTAAAGCCCTGGAAGCGTGTCGTTTAGCAAACCTAAATCCCCAAAATCCGGCCATCTCAGCCCACAGACTAAAGGGCCGGAACTCCAAGAAAGCTTCTGATTTGAAGCTGGAGCTTGGGGGTTAAAGGATTTAGGATGGTTTAGGGCGTTAGGGTATTAGGAGATAATATTCGGGTATTAGGGTATTCTTAGCGTATTAGGGTTTGGGAGTTTAGGATTTACGGTGTTAAGGTTTCCATGGTTTCCAATCTGGGGCTCAGAACCCAAGTCCGCTCCAGTCCTCTCCTGGAGTCTGGGCCCGAGATTTGTTTTCCTATCCTACTACGACGCGACATGGGCCGAATCCTCAAAACCCTGAACCCCGGAATGGTGAACACCAGAGAGGTGGAACATGGATTTAGGACGAGTAGTGCCGTGATTGCCGATAATTTACCTTAAGGGCATGAGGCTACTGATGTTCCAACTTTCTGGCTTCTGTCCCTGCACCTTGCACCCCAAATTCTACACACACCCCNCCCCCCCCCCCCCCCCCCCCCCCGCCACAGCCTCAAGTTCTGGATCCTCGGCCCTGCGCCACCAGCCCCAAACCCTAGCATCCTAAGGGTTTAGGCTTAGGGTTTACGGTTTAGGGTTTAGGGTTTAGGGTGTAGGGTTTAGGGAACACTAAACTCGATACCGTCGCCAAGCTTCAGAGCAGACAGCAGCTGCGCCGTCCAAGCCAGGGCGACAGCGGGCTGGTCGAAAGCGGGAAGCAGCTTCTGAAAGCCCTAATTCGCTGCACCAGATAGCTCTAATTCCAAGACCCCAACACCTACACCTGAAACCTCAGCCCAACACCCTTAAGCCTACAACTTACCCCCCAGCAAAGCTGGACACCCGAAACCCTGAACCCTGAAGTTATTGATTCATTGCTAGTGCGATCTGAGTAGTTCGCTTCCTTGATGTCGGCTCGTTAACTTGGTGTGTCAACTTCGTCGAAGCGTTGTCTCGGAGAGGTACTGTACAAAAGGCACAGAGGATTGCACTGCTAGCCTCGCCTGCGGACCGACAGAACACACAAGTCCGGATGAACCCTAAACTGCCTAAACTCTTAACCCTAAATCCTAATATGGATCGAAGTCTTATAGTACCCCCTAAACCCTGAACCCTAAACTCCCCGTCCCAAAAGAGACCCCCGATGCCTCGCCTCGAAGCCGGGGCGCACCAAAGTTTGCAGCTTCGGGCTGATCCACTTCTTCCCTGAGCAAGGGTTTTAGGTTTGAGGAGGGGTTTAGGGTTTGGGGCTTGCGGATTTTGAGGGGTTTAGGGATTTTAGAGTTTAGGGCTTGCAGGGGTTTGGGGTTTGAGGAGGGGTTGCGGGTTCAGGGATTGAGGGTGCTTAGGCTTTAGGGGCGTAGGGAGTGATTTTAGCGTTCCCAGAGACTCCAATACCCCTTATTGATTAAGGAATATTCAATATTCCTTAAAGCATATTAAGGATCCTACTATAATTTAAGGTATATTCCTTAATCAAGGGATATTGGAGTCACTGGGTTTAGGGTATAGGCTGTTTAGGGTTTAGGATAGGGCTTTCGGTCTTCAAGCGCTCGGCTTTTCTTGGTGGATTTCGGGCTCCCACAGAGGCTTCTGTGGATAGACCCTTTATGGTTTAGAGCTTTGGGTTTAGGGTTTAGGGTTTAGCGAAGTTGCAAGGAAAACTGCACTGCACGGCGAGCTTCGAAAGGCCAGCGCATCGCCCAAGTGTCCACCGGTGCAGTGCAGGGTCATCATGAACACAAACTTGTCGGCGCGGAACAGATCCAGCCTCAGCAACGAGAAGCCCAAAGCCCTGAACCCTGAGCCCAAGTCTGGTAAACCCTCCCAGCTCGTCGGTGCTGTCGGGTGCATTCTGATCTTGATCTGCGAAGGCCCACAGACACTAAAAACTGTAGGCCCTAATCAGATCGCCGACACGAATTGGACCACATCGCAAAACAACTGCAGCTAGGCCGCACAGGAAGAAGATTCGGGTGCGCACCTGCTTCCTGCACTCGTTTCATGCGGCCCGTGGGACGTCAAGTTTCGAAGCGGTCAAAGGAAAAAATGCAGAGTAATTTCGAGGCCTTTAGGAATGGAATAGGGCTTTTGTGCCACAATCACTTAAGGCTCTCAGACTATGCTATTACAATTTCTCCCACACCCTGATAGAAGCCTACAACGCCCTCATAAAAATGGATACTAATACTGCACATGCTTAATACCCTTACAACAAACCCTAAACCTGGACCCTAAACTCCAAATATCGTAAATCCCTCGCCCAAAGCAGCCTGGAGCCCGCGCAGCACCAGCACATCGGCCTCGGCAACCTCCAACCTTACGGCTTTGAAGGGTTCAGGGGTCTGGGGGCTTAGGGTTTAGGGTTTAGCTGGGCCCCAAAAGTATGTAGAATTATAGCCTTTTATAGGTTTTGGGCCATTATTTTACCTACTTTTGGGGTTCTAGGTAAGGGTTTAGGGCCTAAGGGCTTAAGAGTTTGAGGGTTTACGGGCTTAAGGCATCAGGTTTAGATATTTAAGTGGGCAATCGTTGTTCATGAGACTGGAAGCCTGGTCTTGGGCATCGCGAGCTATCTGTAGAAGTCGGCTTATCTTGGGATTTCGCCACCGGCTTTGTGCAGTTCCTTCGTGTCGGAAAGATATTTGCGGATGAAAGGTTTTAACTATGGGCCCTCAGCTCAAACAGGGCACTATTCCTTCTGAGGACTGTTAGTTGGAGTACAGCTAAACCCCAAACCTAAACCCCAAGCTCCAAAACCTAGACCCCAAACCCCAAACCCTAAACAAAACCCTGAACCCTCAACGTTAAGCACCCTTGCGTTCAACTCTAGACCCTAGACCTGAGACTCCACATCTCACAGCAGCAACCCTCAACAAGTACCCTCCAAGGCTTCAGTTTAGGGTTTAGGGTTTAGGGATTAGGGTTTGGGGGTTTAGGGGTTTAGGGGTTTAGGGTTTAGGGTTTAGGGATTAGGGTTTAGGGGTTTAGGGGTTTAGGGGTTTAGGGTTTAGGGATTAGGGCTTTAGAGTTCAGGGCTTGTGGTTTAGGCTTAAGGGCTTAGAGGCTCAGGGCTTGCAGGCTTACGCTTCAGGGACTGGCACTTAGATCTCCTGCGGTTTACGATGGCTTGGAAAGAGAACACCGGTTTGGGAGCTTCCCTATGTGGCCTAGGGTTCCTTTAAAGGGTTCCTTAAAGGGATCTATAAGGGTTCTATAATAATAAAGGGATTAGGGTTTAGGGAGTTTCCGAAAATAGGGGACCCTAATATAGTACCCTAAATTGTAGGATACCAGGTACCCCTAATTTTCGGAAACTCCCATTTATCGTTGGAAGCAAGGCTCACAACGCGGCCGGCGCCGAATTCAAAAGCCGAACTCCCGCTTTTCCGCTCGTGCCAGGTGTAGCCTAGACCAGGAGCTGTCGAGGAAGTTTCTAACATTCTAGCGCTCCAAGGTTTGTATTTTTCCCTAAACCCTAAACCCTAAACCCTAAACAATCAAAAACCTGGGTTCAATTGGTCTGCTTTTTTGGCACCTCGGCGTTTTTTTGCCTCATAGTGAAGGATTTTTGGAAAGCCCTTTAAATACGCCCAAAATAGGCACCTAGCATACCCCCCGTGCCTGCGACCGGAGTGTCAGCTGAGGGGACTTTGCTGCGAAGCTTGGCCACCTGCGCGCTCCGAGGGAGACAGTAACGGTTTTTGAGTTGCTTGTAGCTCCTTTTGCCGACCTGTCCAATCCTTGGAAAGCTCGAAAAATCCAACAGACAGCCGTTTGGGGTTGAGGAATTATGGTCTGTGGTTCAGCAAATAGGGATAGTATTCTAAATTACCTAGACCCCCCAAAGTAGGTAAAATAATGGCCCAAAACCTATAAAAGGCTATAATTCTACATACTTTTGGGGCCCAGGTAAATCTAGGGTCCTAGAGCTCGGGGTTTATGTGGGCTTTGCAACTTCAGACCTTCGGGCTGAATATCGGGGCCTTTAATTTGAATAGGGTTTTGGGGACCATGATGCCATAATTATAATAAGGAACCCCCAAAATGGTATTGGTAATTCTGCAGGCCCCTATATATTGAAGATGAAGAGCCGAACGCCGTACATCCTGAAACTGCTGAAGTGTGGCCGCTCCCTCCTGACACGTTTCCTACATCTGTGTGTCTGCATGTATGTATGTATGTATGGATGGATGGATGGATGGATGGATGGATGGATGTCCGGATGTATGTATGTATGCATGCATGTATGCCTGTATGCATGTACGTATGTCTGCCCCTTGCGGTAACTCTACTCGTAATCCTGAAAGAACCCTGCAAAGGAAACCCTTAACCCCTATGCTCCGCTCGGCGCGTTCCCGGCCTCAAACGGAAGCCGCTGAGCGGCCGACGGCGCCCGGAGGCTTTGCGTCAGGCCCATGGGAACTTTGGGTGTAAGGATTAGGGCTTTATCAGGGCTCCGACAGGGCGTGTTGTAAGCGTTCTTGGAGGAATATGACAAGGGTTCTTAGAGGGTGTATGGTTTTACGGGGTACATTGTGCAGGGTTTCGGGGTTTAAGGTAGAAGCTCCAATTGGCCAAGTACTCGGCCAAATTCAATAATCTGAATGCTTTTGGTCCTCAAACTCACCCATCCCGCCAATTTAGAAGGTTCAGGATGTAAGGTTTAGCGCTTGGCAAAAAAGGCCTTGGGCTTTAGGAGCTTCGGGGTGTGGCATTTAGAATTCTGTGTCGCCTTAGGTTCAAAACTACAAAATATTTATAGGTGTCACCAATCCTAAAATTTTAATTCAACCAAATAACAATAATAATCATAACAATAATGTGTATTGAGTAATCACCATACCAATAACTGCAACTCTACAGCGCTTGAGCCTTGCGTTTTGAGCTTCGGATCTCTCGGGCCCAGCGCGTCGGCACTACAGTGCTTTCCTGCTCTCTGTTCGGGCCTGGAAAGGGCTTCAGTTTAAAGTTTTTTGTTTTTGTTAAGGGCTCCTTGTCGGTCTGCATGATGCGTAGCGAAAGCCCGTATGGGGCGGGCAGTTTAAGGTTTAGGATTTAGGGTTTCGGGGTTTCGGGTTTCAGGTTTAGGGTTTAGGGAAAGGGCTTCAGCAACATTTCGCGCTGTCTTCATATTTGCTTTCGGGGCCTATGCCGCTGCAGTGCAAGTCCGAAAGACCCCCCCACAAGTCAGCTTCATCCAGCGCCCCGAATCCCGAAACCGTGCTTGAAGGATCAGTTGATCTGGTAAGCGGGCTGCTTATACCCCAAGTTAGAAGCACAATAAGCCCAACTAGTCACCGACTCACGAAAGACCCTAGAACCTAAAACCCGAGTTTTAAGCGCTTCTGTCGGCTCCGTGGGGAACATCGAGGACGAATGCTTCGATGTTGAAAGTCGTGGAAAGTTTAGAGTGGCTAAGCCCTAGACCCCAAAGCCTTGCAACTTAGGGCTCAGGGCTTCGGCGTAGGCCAACGGATTTAGTAGGTCGGTCCTGCACTTGGCTTGGAGCTCTGTACCCCAACTTTGTATTGAGATTCAGATGCAAACCCACGGCCATCCTCGTAAGAACGATGAATTCCAATAGAGGCAACCATCGGGGTGAGCTGTGGTGGAACGAGGAGTAGTAATGATGTCAATCGCAGTAGCAGTAGTAGTAGTAGTAGTAGTAGTAGTAGTAGTAGTAGTAGTAGTAGTAGCGATAATACAAATAGCAGAAGCAAGTCGAGATACGACGAGGAGGCACTGAGGTCCGGGCAGGACGCAGTCTTCATGCAGAGTCAGGAACACCTACTGAATCTGCGGTTTGGGGCTCCCCGGATTTATGTAGGGTTTTGGGTTTTGGGGATTAATGCAAGGCCAAGGCTTCGGGCTTCTGGCGAAGGACTCCACTGCGATGTGGATGTTATCCCCAAGCCCTCAACGCTAAGCCCTAAGCCCCAATGCTGTGAAAACCCAAACTCGGGAAACCAACGTCGAATCTTCAAAGCCAAACCCTAAACCCTAAACCCTGAACCCTAAACCCTAAACCCTAAACCCTAAACCCTGAACCCTGAACCCTAAGCCCTAAACCTCAAAGCGCTCACAGCACAGCTCCGAACCTCGAACCCTGGAGTCCGAAAGCCCCGGCCCGAAAGCCCCAGAAGCCGGGATCCGAACCCTTACACAACCCAGGGGGGTTTAGGGTTTAGGGGTTTAGGGTTTAGGGGTTTAGAGTTTAGGGTTTAGGGGTTCTATAGGGTTCTGCTCCTTTAAAACCCTACAAGTACCCTTACCGAAATCCAAGAAGAACCCCCAAAAAGAGCCACCAAAAAAGAGCCACCCTGTAATTTAAGACCCCCTAAGAGCCCCAGAAAGAGCCCTTTTAAGACCCCCTAAGAACCCCAGAAAGAGCCCTTTTAAGAGCCCCAGAAAGAGCCCTTTTAAGACCCCATAAGAGCCCCAGAAAAAGAGCCCTTTTAAGACCCCTAAGAGCCCCAGAAAGAGCCCTGAAAGCTGCGAAGCCCGGGCCTTGGGGTTCGAGGGATGCCACTCCACAGCCTGATGGCTTAGGGTTTTGGGTTTGGGGTTTAGGGTTTAAGGTTTGGGGTTTAGGGTTTAGGGCTTAGGGTTTTGGGTTTGGGGTTTAGAGTTTAGGGTTTGGGGTTTAGGGTTTAGGGCTTAGGGTTTTGGGTTTAAGGTTCAGGGTTTGGGGTTTGGCAGGCAGGTGTAGGGCCTAAGAGGATCTTATCTGCGAATACGTTTCAAAGCCTTTACAAGGCCAACCTGCTTAACAAGAACAGGGCTTTGAGGGTTTTGACGGGCTCCTTTTAGGGCTCCTAGAAAAAATCCTACAAGGGCGACTGCCAAGGTTTCTATAAGGGCTGTCATCTGGCTGCCCAAAAAAGAGCTTCATAGGGCGCTGCGCGTCTTAAAGGAGCGGCCTCAAGAAAAACAGGGTTTAGGGTTTTATATGGTCCTGTCAAGGCTTCATCAGAGCTGTATAGTGCTTTAATCGGGCTTTGCAGTTTAAGGGTTTAAGGCTTTGATGTAGGGGCATGAATCAGAAAAGAGCTTTCTAGAGAGGTTCCCGAAAAGGGACTTCTAGAGACTAGAGAGGTTCTCTGGAGGGCTCCAAGAGTTTGCACGGTTCAGGGTTTAGGGTTTAGGGGTTTAGGGGTTTAGGGTTTAGGGTTTAGGGCTTGGGGTTTAGGGATGTAGGGCATTGGGATTCTGAGGTTCAGGGTCTCATGGTGATGACCCTAACTAACGCAGAAAGGATTCCGGAAAACCTGAAACCCTTTCAAGCCCAAATCTTAAACTCTAAACTTAAACCCTAAATTCCTAAATCCTGAAACCCGAAACCCAAATGTTCAACTCTAAACAACAAACCCCAAACCTCAATCCCAAATCGAGACATCGAACGCTGGGATAAAACTCGGAAACTCTCACGGCAAAACTCAGAGGGGCGACAACTGTAGCCACAATGGGTTCAGGGAGTTAGTGCGTTACTTTGGGAAATGTAGAGGCTTCTGGGTTTTTAGGGCTTAGGGCTTCAGGGCGTGAGGGTGCTCTTGGATTCAGGAAGTCATGGGCAGGATGCCGCACGCCCTTGGAGGTTTGGGGCCTGGGGCACGGGTGTCCTGAGCAATAGCATTGATAGTTATTCAGGCCCCAACATGCTTACCTTTGGTTAGTAGGGAATGGAGGAATGGTAGTACTAGTAGTTATAAGTGTACCCCATTCCTCCATTCCCTACTAACAAAAGGTAAGCATGTTCGGGCACTGCACCTTCGATGCTTCTAGGAGAATGGGTTACTGTTTCAGGCTCAAGCTTTCAGGGTTTAGGGTTTAGGGTTTAAGATGGATTTCAGGGTTTCTGATTTATTTTTTGTGGTTTAGGGTTCAGGGCTTAGGGTGGGCTTCGCGCCGGGTCGACGGCACCCGAGGCCTGGGCTTTCAGGTGAAAGCCGAAGGTTTACGGCCCTAAATCCTAAACTGCTCAGCTGCAAAACTCTGCTGCTGCACAAGTTGCCGGATATGATCCTCTCTGCGACCGCCACAGATGCTTCTAAGCATAACGGCCATATTCACCGGAAGGGGCGACAAATTGCTTCCAGAAACATCCAATGGACCACACTGGCGTCTGTGTTCCAGTAGTGCTATACCTCGACGGCTGCAGACCAAACGGCCTGCCAGGCATATTCTTTACCCACGTGGCGCGTTGTGCATCCGTGGAGGGACCGAAGCGCGCTGCGTTGTGGTCACCTCTTGGCTTCGCCCTTCTGCAGCGGTCCAAAGCCTGTTTTTGAAAGCTGCCACCTAAACCCTAAACCGCAAACCCTAAACCCTAAACTGGCCGCAGGTAGAAGCGCAACGGAGCGAGCTAGTTGGACTTCATGTATTCGCAGGCTTCGGGGCTTCATGGGGGCATTAGAAAGATTAGGGCTTTTCAAAAGGGGTTCTCGAAAGGTCTCTATAAGTTTGTAAGGGTTCTATAGGTGTTTAGGTGTCTCAATAAGAAACCCTCAGCCCTACATCCGAAAAGAAGCCCTAATATAGGGGCCTTAATGATTAGAATAGGGTTTTGGGGCCATCATACCATAATTATAACAAGGAGCCCCCCAAAATAGTGTTGGTAATTATTGAGGCCCCTACACTAGCCCTCAATCTCCAAAACCTTGCTGCCGCACGCCTGGGGCGAGTGATCGAAGGCCAGCAGCATTGAGGGTCCCGGCTGCGGCAGCCTGTCTTGCTGGAGGAGAACATGGGGGTACACCTACTTGGAGGTTCATGGGTAGTTATAACTGGAGTTATTAGTAGGGTAACTATAATTATAACTCAGACTCCTATTAGGGGACTTAGCACCCTACTTATAACTACCCATGAACCTCCAAGTAGAGGGGTAGGGCTTTGGATTTAACGTTTATGAGCGTTTAAGGTTCAGGAAGTCCGCGGTTGGAGTGAAAGTTGCAGGATTCGGATTCAAGGCTTCAGGCGTATGGCAGGAATGCGTGCGGCAACAAGGCCTGAACCCCCAGACTCTAGATTGAGTACCACAGACAGTTCAACCCCGAAACATCCTAACCTGAGACTAGCCACACCCAAATCGGCCTCACAGAAAAGCTACGGATCCCAAACTTGGAAACGTCCCAACTCCCACACCCCTGTTCCGAAGCTTCAAGGATCCCAAACCCAACCGAACAAAAGCCTGAAAAAATTCCCACGGCTCCAAACCCCCACACCTTGAAACCCGAAACCGTACGCCCTGGACCATAAAGCCTGAAGCCCTACACCCAGAAACCCCAAACCCATCTAAACCCTTATGTAGGCCCCCAACCCTAGCCCCTAAAACCCTACACCCCCACAAATCCCGAGACACAATAACTTAGAACCCCTCCAGGAAACCTTCTAGAACCCTTATAGAGACCCTTTAGAATCCTTGAGAGGACTCAATAAGTCTACTATACAGGCTCGAATAGTTACCAACACTATTTTGGGGGTTTCTTACTATGTTTAAACTACAAAATACCCTAAAGCACTGTTCTAATTACTAAGGCCCCTATGTTAAGACTCTTAAAGTAGCCCTTATAGAAACCCTTTTAAGGAACCCCCTGCACTAAGCCCTGTTCTAACTTAAGGCCCCGAACGTTACAAAATGGCGCGCGCCTGTGCAGCTCGACCCGCGAGCTGTCGAAGGCCTCGGCAGGATCGGGGGAGACCCCAGGCTTGCAACCTAGTCTAATACAATGGTATACTAGATAAGATCTACCAGATATTTACTATATCTTCTAGAATAGTATACTAGGCAATACCATCTGATACTGTATTTTTTAATGTTATATACTATATAATAGTGTTGCACACTGTATAGTATTCTTGTATATAGTATTTTTATACCATATTACACAATGCTATAGTACATTAAAGTCTCGTATACTACACTATGTTCCTGCTGTGTTTTTGTTTAAGGTCTTAGGTTCTTGGTTTTGGTTTTGTGGCTTTAGGATTTTGGGTTTGAGGGTTCTTTTTAAGCTTTTGGGATTTTTGGTGTTAGGGCTCAGCTTTTCTAGGTTTTGGGACTTGGGTTTAGGATTTTGAAGTTGTTTGTCTCTCGCAGGTTCGGAAGCCCGTACGCGGGCCTTCTTTTGGAGGGTTCAGGTTTCAGGCTTTGGGGCTTTGAGGTTAGGTCACCCTTGTCCTTTTAGAAAAAATAGACAGGGCCCTATACCTATATCCCCTAGTAGGAAGTATTTAAAGAAGGTCCACTAACCGGTCTGTAAATTCTTTTGGGGGAACCATCAAAAAGGACAAGGCTGGGTTAGGTAGGTGGGGGGTTTCGGGGCATTTTTGTATGAGGGTTGAATGGGGCTTTACAACTAAACAGGGCTTAGTGGATGTGATAGGGAACTTACGAAGCGGCTCCATTGTCCTTCAAGCAACGGAGATAAAATTTCGACCGTGATTAACAAATCCCTCTCCCTTCACAAGGACCATAATTGGAATCCCAATCTTCCGGCCGTTGCAGAAAGGGGCTGAATAAGCCCGGGGTCTACATGAGGGGATGGGGGTTCCGGCTAAAGCGATTTTGTCTACCGATGAAGGTAGAGCTGTTGAGGACAAGTTTGAAAGATTTGTGGGGGTTTGCGGCTTCAGGGCCGGATAAATGGAATAGAGGCTGGAAACTGCTCTGGTATATACCATACTTAGGAAATAAACAGCGGCCTCAAAACCCTGCAAAACCCCTCAAACTCCTTTACAAGCCGATACAACCTTTGAAAACCCTCTTAATGCCCTAAACAAACGCCTGCAACATCCTGAACCCCTAAACCCTAAACCCTAAACCCTAAACCCCAAACCCTAACCCTAAACCCTAAGCCCTAAACCCTAAAACCTAAATAAATGCCTGCAACATCCCGCACCTCTCGGGCCCAGACCACCAGGAGATGGGAGTCCCTTGGCGCCACAGCCATGTCCACCACTTTTGCTTCGTGAGAGTCGATGCTGACGACCTTAGGGCTCAAGAGCCTCAAACCCTAAACCCTAAATCGTAAACCCTAAACCCTAAAGGGTTCTATAAGACCTTTGTCATTTATAAACACTAGAGTCACTAGAGGGTTCTATAAGACCTTTGTCATGTATAAGCGGTTCGAAAGGGTTCTATAGGGAGGCGATGCTGACGACCTGAGGGCCAAGGGCTTTGGATGGTATAGAAAGGGCTCCATAGGGGCGCTATAGGGGTGCGAAAAGGTTCTGCAGAGAGTCGATGCTGACCTTAGAGCTCTTGGGGATGGAGGGCGGCGGGTGGTTTTAGAAAGGGTTCCATATGGTTTCATGGGGGCGTTATAAGGGGCTCCCCTAAGGGTTCTTTTGGGGAGTCGATGCTGCAAATCTGAGGGCCTAGAAATGAGGATCGAGGCTTTTGGGCCGGGGGTTGGGATCTAAAGTTTAAGGCTCAGGGTCCTGGAGTTGGGATCTAGATTCTAGCCGATGCTGCCGGCTTTAGTGTTTGGCAGTGAAGGTTTGGGGGGCTCTCAGGAGGGCTCTAGAAGGGTTGAGGGTTTATGGGGGGTTTCCACAGGTTCCATATGACGACCTTGGTGCTGCGGTGCTGTCGGGGGCACGCGCCGAGCCAGGTTTACGGGTTTAGTTGAGGGTCAAGGCAGTAGGGCGTTTAGTAGGGTTTAGGGTTTTTTTGAACGGGTTTAGGGTTTGGGGTTTAGGATTTAGGGTTTTTTTTGAACGGGTTTAGGGTTTGGGGTTTAGGGTTTAGGGTGTAGATTCAATGGTTTGGGATCAACGTGAAGAATTTTGGATTTGGGGCTTGGGGTGTCGTGTCTAGTTTTCGGATGAGAGAGGGACAACAGTGTGCATAGCCGGCATCGTAGTACGTAGTACTGTTCATGAGCAAGAGCTGTAATCTGCAGACATAATGGCAGTAGCAATACAAGCAAGCAATACAAACAGCACGATGTAGCAAAGGGAAAGAATGAACACACTACTAGTAATTGCTAGTACAACTCACTGCAACCCTGTAATGATGGCATTGCTGCTAATGACAATCACAGTGATCGCGTAGTCGTGAAAAGACGAAGGCTTTGTAAATGCAGCCAAGATGCTGGGCTCCCCGATGCCGCGGAGGTTACTTGGACTTTGGTGCCTGCAAAGCACGGGGTTAGGGTTCACGGGCTAATTATGACGTTCTTGAGGGGGTTTCAGATAGTTCTTATAGAAAGATTGGGAATGTCAGGTTGATGCAAGAGGGTGTAGGGTATAAGTAAAGTTTAAGATCTATGTCGGAGGCTTTGGGTTAAGGGGTTTTTAGGTCTATTGTTTGGGTTGTAGGGCTTACGGCACAGGGCTGAATGCCTATGATGTTAAACTGCAGGTCTATGTTTTTGGCACAGAGTTGAAGAGCGTGAGTCAAATACTCAAGACCCAGTCGGAGAACACAGTAGCACTGGTAGTGACTGCAGTGGGGTTTAGGGTTTAGGGTTTTGGGTTTTAGGGTTTAGGGGTTTAGGGTTTAGGGTTTAGGGTGCGACGCCTCCGGAATCCACATAGCAGACGTACTGGCTGTTGGCCGCCAAGCGAACCGCCTCGGTGGGCCACACGCTTCAGCATCCTTCGAACGCAACCGTTGGGGTTCCTCATTGCAATTAAAGTATAATGAGCTCCAAAACCCTAATCTAATTAGTATGGCCCCTATACTAGACCTTAAGTTAAGGATCCATTTGGGAGTTTCCGAAAATAGGGGACCCTAATATAGTACCCTAAATAGTAGGATCCTTATTATAAGGACCCCCAAATAAGGTACCCCCCATTTTCGGAAACTCTAAACCCTAAACCCTAAACCCTTTCTAGAACCCTTACAGATCCCTTTAAGGAGCCCTTATAGGATCCCTTTAAAGGTACCCCTAGTTTTCGGAAACTCTAAACTCTAAACCCTAAACCCTAAACCCTAAACCCTAAAACCCTAAAACCCTATAGATCCCTTATAATATAACACACGGTCCGAGGGACTCCCCAGCTTACTTGGAGGTTCATGGCTAGGAATGGGTAGGGTTCCTTTAAGGGTCCCTTTAAAGGGATCTATAGGGATTCTATAAAGGTTTAGGGTTTAGGGTAGGGTTATAAGTCCCCTAATAGGAGTTATAGTTATAGTTACCCTACTTATAACTCCACTTATAACTACCCATGAACCTCCAAGTGCCTGGTTCAGTGTTTATAGGGCTTAGGGTAGCAATGTGCCTTTGTCTGAGTTCCTCGGCCCCTTCTGCCACGCTGGCGGCCGCAGCAGCATTGGTGGGCTGCCGCAGCCATCGGACAGAAAGTGCGTTCTCCGTACCTGGCAGGTTTCGTGGGCATTGGGACTAGATTCGCCACATGAAGCGGAGGAAACACTATAAAAACCGGCAACAACAACCACCAAAACGAACACGTGCCTGAACCCGAAAGTTGTATTTCAACTGCTTCGGGGCCTCAAAGACAACAGATCAGAGACCATCTAGAAACCTGATAAAGCCTTGCAAAACACGTTTCAGAAACCTTCTCCAAACCCTTTCAGCACCCCGAATACAACCCTTACAGAACCCTGAATAGAAACCTTAAAGGACCCCGAATAGATCTCGTCAAGAGCCTCTTTAAACTCTAGGGTTTAGGGAGCCTCTGAAGAATTTTATGGACCCCTTGTGGTGCCTTTCTGCCTTCCCCAAACCCTTGCACCCTAAGACCCCTGTTGATCCGTTCAAAGAAAGCGAAGAACAACCTGCACGACCCTCTAAGACTCCTTAAGCAACCCTAGAAGACCCACCGAAAAATCGTAGAAAACGCCTCAATGAACCCTGTAAGGTAGAAGGAAGTCTGTTTGGCAGAAGGAACCCTTTAAAGGAAATTAGAAGGAGCCCTATCAAGGCGAACGGAACCCTTGAAGTTAAAAGGGAACCGCTGTAAAAGGTGGCAGGAACCCTTTGAAGGGCCCTTAAAGGAACACTGAAAGGAACCCATAAAGGAATCCCTAAAGGAACCCCTCAAAACAATCCCTTACAGTAGCCTTTAAACGGGCCCACTAGAACCCTGAACCCTGGTTGCCTCTAAACCCTATATACCACAGCTCTCATAGTAACGGAACCCCTACTTGGAGGTTCATGGGTAGTTATAAGTGGAGTTATGAGTAGGGTAACTATAACTATAACTCCTATTACGGGACTTATAACCCGAGTTATAACTACCCATGAACCTCCAAGTAAAGGAACCCTTAAGGGCTCTGGTTGCCTCGGGCTGCCCGGAGGTCTCCTCCGGTCACTCGCAGCAGTGGCCCAGCCGGGAGGTCCACGCGCCCCGCAAACGCGGAGACGGGCTGAGCCTTTGGGGATTGGGTTTAGGGTCTTGGGTTTTGGGCTTTAAGGTTTAAGGTTCGAAGTTTAGGTTTGAGGGTTTAGGGTTTAGCTTGGGTTTAGGGATCAGGAAATGGAGTTTAGGCTTTAAGGCTTTGTTTCGTATGAAAAGGGCCTTCGGATTTAGGGTTATGGGGGTTGTTGTTTCAGGATCGGATCTCGGGTTTTAGGGTTCTTCAGGGTGTCAGGTTCAGGGTTTAGGGTTTAGGGTTTACGTTTTAGGGTTTAGGGTTGAGGTTTTAGGGTTTTAGGGTTCTTTAGGGTTTAGGGTTTAGGGTTTTATGGTATATAAGGGCTTAAACTGACCTCTCGAGTTGGGGCAGAAGCAATTTCAATTGGTTTAGGGCTTAGGGCTAACGGTTACCATAAGGGTTGCGTAACTATGTTGGTTTCAGGGCTTTACGGCTTTGAGTAATCGGAGGAGTTACTATAAGGCTCTGGTGTCTGATTCGAAACTGTCTGGGCTCTTGTTAAGGAATTTATTTTAAGGCACCATAAAAGGGATATAGTAATTACTATGGTTTCCTTAATATGGTAATTTACATTAAACCCCTTAACAAGAAACCAGATAAGGCTCTGGGGTCTGATTCGAGAGGGTGCGCTCAAGGCTCACAGCAGCTCTTTCGGGATTGCGGCCTTCGGCTGCGTGCTCAAGGAACTCTCTGCGACGTTGCTGCTGTTACGATGGGCTTGCTTTTAGCCCAATTTACATCGGATGCTGCCGAATAGAACCCCTATAGTAGCCCTTCTAGTAGCCCTTATAGTATCCCTTTTTAAAGAATCCCCCATAGAACCCTTCTAGTTAGCCCTTAAAGGTAAGCCTAGCGCCCCCATGGGCCTCTCTGGGAGATGCCTTCGGCTCCGGTGTTTGGTCGGGATGGAGGGCTCCGCCCTGAGGGAAGCGGAGGAGGGGATGAAAGGGAGGAGATGGTTCTGCTGGGTTTCTTCTAAGATTCAGGGTTGTACTGAGTACTTCTTGAAAAACCTAGTAGAAGCCCCAAAAAAGCCCACAAGAAAGGAGAGGGATCAGTAGTCAGACTCCTGCGCCCTAGCAATGTCTTCGACTCGATTCCGCACCTCCAGTCTGTCGGTGGCCGCTGCCTCTTCCCGCCTGGGCTCCTGGGCTGCAAGGTGCAGGGGGGCATGAGCTTGGGGTCTAGGGTTTAGGGTTTAGGGCTTTATGGTTTAAGGGTTTAGGATGAGGAAGGCCGGATTGTAGGGCCGGGGCGTGAGAAGTTTGGCGCAAAGCAAGAGGCAACGGCGGCCAAAAGCATGAAGCCCCACCAAGCAGTTCAAACTTGCCTCGGGCTGGTGTTGAGGCTCAGCGGCATCTTCTGCACCTGCCAAAGTGCTTGGATGTAGCTACGACTCAAGCCCCAAACCCTACCTTAACCCGGAAGAACCTACCTTTTTAAGGACTTATATAAGGAAATCATAATAAGGAGCCCTAAAAAGGTAGGTTCTTCAGGGTTAAGGTAGTCCCTGAACCCAAACCCTTCTAGGAGAACTGGAAGATGCCTCCGAGGCCGCTGCTGGCTTGCGCCAGCTCAGGACCTTAATCGGACATGCACAGGCTCAGGGTCTAGGGCCAGTCTAGGGTTCATGGTTTAGGGCTTAGGGTTTAGGGTTTAGGGTCTAGGGCCAGTCTAGGGTTCATGGTTTAGGGCTTAGGGTTTAGGCGCACCTGCAATGGATACGGTGAAAGCAAGACAGCCTGACATAGGGGAGTCGCACACGAAACAGCTCGCAAGACTAGTGGGACCAGGAGCCTCCAGAACTAAGTAGCAATACAATCTATCCTAATCCCACCACCCGCAGTTTCTGCACTGGGACCGTCGCCGTCTGGTTCGCGGACCTGCAGCAGCTTCACTCCCCGTCTACTGGGTCTAACGCGCAGGATGTAGAGAATCAGGATTCAGGGTGGTGCAGCTCTACTTGGAGGTTCATGGGTAGTTATAAGTAGGGTTTTATGTCCTCTAATAGGAGTTATAACTGTAGTTACCCTACTTATAACCCTACTTATAGCTACCCATGAACCTCCAAGTAGAGCTTTGGGATCAGCGTTCGGTCATCTGCACATGCACGGGAACACGCCTCAGCCGGTGCGGCCGCTTCGGAGCCGCCCTGCAGTGATAGGGGGACTTAACAATGGAAACAGCCTTTAGGTTGTAGGGTTCAAGCTTCTTTTTTTTTAATTGGCCCTTTTCCAACTGCAGATCAGCCAGGGTTTGGGGTTTAGGGGTCTAGGGTTTGGGGAGGGTGTAGAGCTATGGTCAAAGGAAAAAGCCGATCTGCACTCTGATATCTGGGAGGCCCCGGCAAGATGTGCGGCGGCTGATGGGCTCTTCTCCTGCACATCCTTCCGACCCGATTTGTTTGTTAGGGTGTAGGCTTGGGGTTGGGTTCATGAGCTCTACCTCGCGCTAGCAACAGCAGCAGTAGTAGTAGTCGTCGTCGCAGTCGTAGTCGTAGTGCTTCGAGTAGTCCTCTAGTAGTCCTCCTGCTCCTGCTCCGCATCCGAGCTGCACGGCAGAAACAATACTACGAGTAATGAGTAGTAGGAATGCGAGAGTTGAGGCGTGAATGCAGCAGTCCTCCGCATCTTCCAAATCGTCAAAGTCGAACATCTTCCTGCCATTTCTGCATTTACACGCACCGTAACACCCTAAACCTTACCACGAACAAACCTGGCAAACCCTAAACCCTAAACTAAGCAGTAGTGCAATTCGCACAAGGCTCCTGGGAAGTGTGTCTGCTGCAAGTCGCGATTTTCGGGTTCAGAGATTCAGGGCCTAGCATTCCTTACCTTTGGTTAGTAGGGAATGGAGGAATGGGGTACAATTATAACTACTATTACTACCATTCTTCCATTCCTAACCAAAGGTAGGAGCATTCCAGGAGCTTGAGGGTCTTGAGGCTATATACAGGTCTTGCAAGCTTTAAGCCCCCAGATGAGAATACGATCTAGGGCTTTCGGAGGTTTGTTGCATTCTGACGTCTGGGTGCTTCGACTTAGCAGTTAGGGTTCAGGGTTTAGGGTTTAGGGCTTTACGGTTTAGGGCTTTAGGGCTTTAGGGTTTCTGGGCTTCGGCTTCGAGTACTTGGTGCCCTACCCAGTTCTTGAGCACTTTTCCAGCTGCGGGTGTCCATGTTGCTCGAGCTTAGCTCAACCTTCAACCGCAAAACTCCAATTTGGGCTCCGGTTACTCGTAGGGCACTTAAACCCTAAACTTACCCTAAGCCCTATAAACCCTAAGCCCATAAACCGAAAACCCATATAACAGTGCCAAAAGACGTGTCCTTATTCTGGAAACTTACCATGGAACTCCTGAACCCGAACCCTACATCTTCCAGGATAGGGCCGACAGAACTTCGACAAATAATCGGCAACAGTACTAATGACAGTACTAATCATAACAATAAAGCCATAAAAGTAACAACAATAATGATAGCAATAATAAGGCTAACAAGAAGAACAATAATGAGATTCTAAACTTTGAACCTCCTAAAAGGTTTTAAAGCATGTTCCCTACTTGCGGGTTTGGGGCTCGGGATTGAGGCTAGATTCAATTCTGTGCTTCTGACAAACAAGCATCCCTTGTCAAATGTTTAGGGTTTAGGGCTTAGGGTTTAGGGTTTAGGGTAGGCACCCCTTGTCAGAATCCTCTGACCGGGATACTTCCTTGCGTGTTCTGAGAGGCTGCATATTCTGGCTGAAAAAAGGTTAACCTTTTCGAATTATGGCAGGATCATATTAACCCCAGAAGGGGCCTTAGTATTGGGACCCATTATGCTATAAATTTAATAAGGAAATCCTAAAATAGTAGA
The DNA here is from genome assembly GCA_003297005.1 of Symbiodinium sp. clade A Y106. Lineage (NCBI taxonomy): Eukaryota > Dinophyceae > Suessiales > Symbiodiniaceae > Symbiodinium > Symbiodinium sp. clade A. The sequence continues at coordinate 67,397 of BGNK01002034.1, forward strand.
GGTAACTATTTAGGCCTTCATCATACCTTCCGTCTTAGAAGAGGGTACGGGGAAAGATGACATGGTGACATCCAGGATTCTGGCGCTCGGATGTACGGCAGAGGATTTGGGAATTTGAGGGGTTAGGGCTCTCGGGATTTCCGGCTCAAGGTCTGAATTCTTGTGTTAAGAGATATAGTGAACCCCAGAAAGTTGGAACATGGCTTTAGGAGGATTAGTGCTAGGATCCCTTATACTTTACCTTAAGGGCATGAGGATAATGATGTTCCAACTTTCTGGCTTCTACTATAGNTATAGTGAACCCCAGAAAGTTGGAACATGGCTTTAGGAGGATTAGTGCTAGGATCCCTTATACTTTACCTTAAGGGCATGAGGATAATGATGTTCCAACTTTCTGGCTTCTACTATAGTGTCTAGGGCTTTAGGGTTTAGGCTTTAAAGGCTTTAGGGTTGAGGGTCTTAGATTTTGAGGCACGTGGCTTGACATTGCTTTGGGGTTTAGGCTCAGGTTGTAGATGAGGCTAAAGCTTTTCAAACATCTTCAAGCAGGATCTCTGCAGATGTGCTCACATGAACTTGTGGGTGCAGCTCGTGCATGTTGGATCTAACCTAGACCCAAAGCCCGAATCTCCTATAAAGCCTTGCAGATTCCTTACAGGACCGTGGACCCTAAACCCTGAACCCGCATACCTTTTTGCGCGTCACAGAGGCACGCCTCTCCTCCTGCCATCGCTACGGAGGTCAGGAGGAAGGAAAGCTAAAATCTGTACGCCCAGGCACCATAGCTGAGGAGACGAGGACATTCGATGCTTCTGTATAACGCGATAGAAGACGATGCATAATATCCGATGGCATAGTACAAAATTCAAAGTGCTATAGTATCGCACAGCACAATATCACACAATATACCATTAGCGGCGTTAGTAGTGTGCAAGTGTCTGAGGGTCCAACACCTAAACCACCAAGCCAAGCTGGCTATGGTAAGCACCGCAAAAGGTAAGTTGGCATTGGCGGCATATAACAACATGTCTATGATATTATGATACATCAAACCCCAAACCCCAAGACTCGACACCCTAGACTTCAGACTTTCCCTGAAACATCGCTCGGTCCAAGACTCCGAGCAATGGCATCCGGGTTGGGAACGACTGACAGAAGAGCCATCGCGCCGATCACCGAGTTTGCCACGGCAGCCAGAAAAGCAGGGGTGGACGCCTCGACTCCTCTTTCGTAGCAGCTCGTCGTTTTACCATCGAGTTCTTCGGTTGCTACTGCGATCTCTACAATATAATGCCCCGCTTGTTGCAACGCTGCATCAATGTGCCGGATTTGCTTGTGAAAATCGGAAGAAGCTTTGATAACACGTAGTCTCTGGAGGGTGCTCTACTGGCTAACTACTTGGAGGTTCATGGGTAATTATGAGTGGAGCTATAAGTAGGGTAACTAGAACTTATAACTACCCGTAAACCTTATAGAACCCTTAGAGGAACCCTTAAAGGAACCCCAACTAGACCTCCTTGATTGATGAGCAATCGAGTCTACGGGCCACCCCGATACACCAAGGTGGCTGTAAAACCTCGGCGACAAGGACGAAAGCATACCTGCGACCGTGACGCTTTCAGGCATGCCTTCAGTCTTACAGCTTCTATCTACAACAAGCCCGTTTTAGTCGACTTAAGGGTTTAGGATATCTGCGGCCTCCACAAACTCAACCCTCGCTCCCGAATGGCTTAAAATCTGCCCGCTCTGGGTCGACCTGCTTGGAGGTTCATGCGTAGTTTAGGGTTTAGGGTTTAGGGGTTATAAGTCCCCTAACAGGAGCCTCCAAGTGCCACCCAACTAAAACACCGGTTCCTTATTGTGAAAGCCTCAGGATCAGGGGCCTTGACAATGAGACATGGGCTTTGATGTACATTGTAGTCCATACTCGGTGCCATCAGGGAATATTCAATCTGTATTCCGACCCCTTGGTTACAAGCAACCCAATTGAAAGAACTGCATTTTTGAGCTTCCTCTTTATGAAACCCCACATAAGGTTTACGGTTCGGGCCTGACTAAAGTAAGTCCTTTGGGCTACTTACTTCGCATGGGATAAAAAAAGTTGAAACTGTCAGAACAAGACGACCCAATAAGCCCCGCAAGTTGAAAAGTTTGGTTTTGGCCCACTTACCACTAACCCCTAAACCCTCAACCCCTAAGGCTACAGGTAGGGCTTAGCATCTGAACACCCAACCCGACATAGCGCGGCGGGCATCAGGCGTCGGCTCGCTGCACGCTTAAGCCTCAGGAGCCCGAGGTGCATGGGTTTCGGGTTGAGGGTTCGGGGTCTCGGGTTTAGGGTTTTGGGTTCGGTTCAGGGTTTCGGGTTTAGGGTTCAGGGTGTCGGGTTTTGGGTTTTGGGTTTCAGGGTTCAGGGTTTTGGGTTCAGGGTTGAGGGTTTCAGGGTTCAGGGTTTTGGGTCGAAGGCTTATAATTAGACTACAAGAACCCTCCGGCCCCAAAACCAACATCCCCAGACCTTGGAAGCCAACATCCCGTAGACCCTGAAACCCAAAGCCTAAAACCCTATAATCCTAAAACTCCACAAACCCCGTCAACACCAACCCAATCCTCATGAACCCTACAGCTATAGACTCGGGGTTTAAGGTTTAGGGAGCCCTTAAGCAGTTTAGTCTTTGGGCTGAGGGGCCCTAAATAAACCCTACACCATAACCACAACCAATCTCTGCTTTATGAAACCCTGAGTTGTCCGCCTTTGAAGATAATATAGGGGCCTTATTAATTAGAATAGGGCTTTGAGGCCCGTTATACTACAATTATAATAAGGAACCCCCAAAGTAGTATAGGTAATAATTTAGGCCCCTATATTATGCAAGTGGCGAAAACCGCGTCCCACTGGCTCTCGTCGTCGGGAACCTCCGGGGGGCTCTGGGCTTAGGACTTTGCAAGCTCAAGGCTCTGGGCTCTTAGGCTTTTGAGGGTTTTCGAGAATTTTTTTCAGAGAGCCCAATACCCCTTTATTAAGGAATATAGCTTAAATCATAATATGAAGCCCGATATAATTTAAGCCATATTCCTTAATTACAGGGGTATTGGGCTCTTTGGGTTGAGAATCTTTTTCAGGTTTAAAGTTTGGGCTCTGGTGTTTGCTTTCCAGAGTTTTCGTGCATAAAACAAGCGGATTTATGGCTCTTTATTGCTTCACACACAGCTTGTTTGTGGTGTAAAACGGGATTTGCAGGCTGGGGTTGGGCTGCTGGGAGTTTAAGGTTCAGGATCTGGGACAACGGATATCTCCGTTTGGTGCTTTGCGGGTTGTCCATCGGGAGCCAAGCATCCGTCAACAGAGATCCTAATTCCTTGTTTTTCCCGGCTTCGGAACTTTTCTTAGAGAAGCTGCTTCAGTCCGACATGCTGCATCGCAAGAAGGCAGCCTGCGTTACTTCAGGCTGCAAATATGCCCGTTGCAAACAATTTGGCCTGAGAATAGAACCTGAACACCTAGACTGCAGTTTTACGGTACACCATATCCCGTGGCTGTTCGTACAATTTTGATCGTACCAAATATACTCAGGCAGCAGCGCATGACCCAGCTTCGGAGCTTCTGAAAAAACTGCACACGTCTGAATTGCTGCATCGTCAAAGGGCAACCAGCGCTATGTCGGGCTGCAGCTGGAATCTTTGCAAACGGCCTGGTATCTGAATGGAGCGCGCGCCTGGCCTGAGGTTTTTATGGTATGTTTCTACATGACGGTCTGTATTGCTTAGCCGTGCAGAGATGATTCGGGCAGTTCATGATTACTTATTTGTGATTCGGCCGGCCACGGATCCTTATTTCGTTCTCATCCAGTTTCTCACCTGCTTCCAGGAAACGTTCAAGCACCTGATGTCCCGGACTTTCCTGGAAAGAAAAACCTTTGCTGCCACCCACACCTGCCACCCGTGCCACCCGGACTCTTCGCACATATCTTGGTACTGCTTCAAACAGTAAAGCCTGCGATTGTTGTTGCTGTAGTAGCTGCCGCGGTATTGCACGACCTCCAGACACATGTTTCTATGGCTGCAGGGGTCCACGTTGCCACTCCACAAATCCCAAATCAAATCGTCAAGCGGACGATTGTCCGGAGCCTTGAAAGTTCGAGAGATGTCTCTCCGCGTGTTGTAGACATCGTTAACGCGCAGAATCCATATCTGTGGCACTCGAAATGGTCTTGGTGGTAGTTGGTGCCCGTGCATCTCGTTGCAGGCCTCTTCCACAGCTACGCCTTCAGTGCTGCATCCTGTGGAGCAGTCTTTCAAAAACTCATACGCCACTTCCGGGTCCCGGCCGATGGCGAGGGCAACCCGGCCTTCTGATAGCCGCCTGGATCCCCAAGGCCTCGGGGCGGACCTCCAACTCGATGGTGTTGGATTAGGGTTTAGGGTTTAGGGTTTAGGGTTTAGGGGACTCCGGTTCGCGCACCGCCACCTCTGCATCGGCGGAATTCTCAAAGCAGCGCACTTCACCAGTGAGAGGATGGAGAGTAAAACTCCAGGTGGGGGACACAATCAGGATGAGAGGAAGCACGGCCTGCTCGCCTCCAGAATGCAGAAGGTGATAGAGATTCTTGCGGATTACCAGTCAAGTGTGAAAGTAAGCGGTTGTGCAGTACGCTACTTGTCCGCCTTGAGTCATGCGTCAGGATGCAGTTGCAAACGGGACACTCTGCCAATGACATGCTCTCCAATCGATCCAACAGCTTTGTCCTCAGAAGTTGAGCAGGTCCACGAAAATACGCCGCCCAGGAATCTTTCCCGTCCGAGGCAAGCTTTGCATGCTTCTGCATCTTGCATGCATCAACTCACATACAACACCCGCATCAGCAGCTGCAGCCCTGACCCGGTCGCAATCGTCAATGGGATTCCCATATAGCGTGAGCTCAGGGATCTTATTGTCGAAGGCCTGTCGTTTCTGAAGAGTTCGGATAAGCCACAGCGCAGCCTCTGTTGTGACACGATTGCCGTCCAGATGGATATAGTCAAGACTGCAAGGATGGTCACCCAGCAGCATAAAGCAGTCCTCATCGAAAGTGTCGTCAAGATCATTGTGCTCGCAAATCTAGAACGTCACGAAGCCCATCGCAACCCAATGCAAAACAACCGGAAAGGACCCTCATGCAATGCTCGGAGCTTTCTCTTCTGTCTTTGCTCCACCAAATGCCCCTCATGATAAGAGTGGCATTGAAAGCTTTCGCCCGAACATCTCTCGTTGTCTCGGTGATCTCATCTAGCATCAACTCTGAGTCAGCACCACCGGAGTCATATTTCGAAGCCCTTACAATCAAAGTCGCAAATCTTGAATTCCAGGGTACGACGATGCCACCATCCTTGGCAAGTTCGACTGTTCCACTACTCGAACTAAGCTCGGCGGGGATGTCGCCATGGCTCATCTTCGACAATGACGACCCGGACCCTAACTCGTCAGCCCCAAATGGCTCGGAATGCCTCTTGAAGCAACGAACCCTCATTCTGAAGTGCTCCTGTTGATTCCTTCTCAGCCCTAGACCCTAAATACGAAGGCCTGAAAAGCCAGAATGAGGCTAGTCTTTGGGGGGATACTAAAATCCGGAATGAGCTCTTCCACCTCATGATCCTCAAGATGTCAACGACCGGATCCCCTAAACCCTGAACCCTAACCTCAAAACCCTCAACCCCAAACCCCAAACCCCAAACCCTCAACCCTAAACCTTGAACCCCCTAAACCCCCTAAATCCCCTAAACCCCTGTAGCCCAAAGGCTGTTAGCCTCTGTGTAGCAGGAGATCTTGGCAGAGTCGCCGAGACCCGTCAGGTAAACCTGTGCCGGACGAAGATACTATAGGGGCAATAATAATTTTAATAGGGTCCTTTTGAGGGTCCCCGTAAAGGGATCTTTAAGGGTTATATTAGATACGTGACGGGTTTAGGAGCTAACGAGGAGGGCGAATAGGGTCTAGGATGGTTTATAGTTTGGGGTTTAGGGTTTGGGGACGGTCTTGACGATAGAAATGGCGACAGTGGTGATGGTGGTGATGATGACGGCGGTGACAAAAGCAACGAAGACGAGCAGGACGCAGGTGAGGAGGCTGCAGACGTTGCGAGATGATGAGGATCAAGAAGGCAACGCCCAGAGGAGGATCACGGCAAACTCGAGCACTTACACGAGTCCAGCATCAGGGCAGCTATCTTCTTCAACGACAGAGCTTGCAGCTGCCACGGAAGTTCAGTGACCTGCAACAGGACCCGAACCCCAGACCCTGATAGAACCCCGTTGCAATGGTATGGTACGGAAACGGCCCTTTTGTCGAACCCTTATAGCAACCCGGGCTGCAAGACCCCTATTGCAAGCCTTGCAGTAGTCCTGAAACCCTTGGCAGCACGTTATAGCCGCCCACAGTGTACCCCTAAACTCCGAACAAATGATCCCCAAGCCTTGCCGAACATGAACTGGTTGCTGACGCTGCCGAAGTTGTGTACAACCTGCAGAGGCAGCTGATATTGCTACATAAGGGCTTATAGGATTGATAGGGTGTTTCTGGGGATTTACAGGGATTTGGGCTCGCGGTTTGGAGTTGGTTGAGGATGGATCCACAACAAACTCATCGCCACGCTCGCCATTCTTTTGCTTCTCAAACTACTAGCATCCAGCACGGCGGCACCACTACCATCACTACCACCACCGCCACCACCACCACCAGCAGCGCTCCTATATTATATACTTCTACTTGGCGATCAGATATGAGGACAACTGCGGCTACTGCAACGAAGTCACTCGAAAACAAGTAGAGACGCAGAAGCTAATCGCAGAGGCCGGAGTATATTGACATTCAAGGTCTAGGTTTCATGCATTACGGTTCCGTCACAAAAACAAACCCCAAACCTCAACCCTAAACCGTACACACTGAGACCTAAACCCTAAACCTTAAATTGCACACACTAAGCCCTAAACTCCCAGCTCTAAAGCCGCTCAGGAACTTAAACGGACGCACTTTACTGACTTTGCCAAGACTGCAGCCCTTTGAGGGTCCAAGGGCTAAGCGTCGAGGCGATCGGAGCTGCAGGGAGGGTTTCGGGCTTTAGGGCCTTGAAGGTGTGGGAGTCGTGGGTTTGGGGAAGGGGAGGGCTGGGCCCAGAGAGCCCCATACCCCTTAATTAAGGAATATCTTAAGTCATTAAAAGGGGCTTCATATGTTGAATTTAAGCCATATTCCGAAATTAAGGGGTATTTGTGCTCTCCGCGGGGCTGTAGGGCTCAGGCCTTAGGGTCTAGTGCTTCGTGCTTACGGCGTTAAGGACGCTTAGAACCCTAAACCCTAAACCCTAAACCCTCAGCCCTAAACCCTAAACCCTCAACCCTAAACCCTAAACCCGAAAGTGCTTACGGGGTTGGGGGAGCTCAGAGTCTCGGGCACGGCTCCTTAAAGTGATCCTTATATGGGAGTTCCGAAAACTAGGGGTACCTTTAAAGGGATCCTATAAGGGCTCCTTAAAGGGATCTGTAAGGGTTCTAGAAAGGGTTTAGGGTTTAGGGTTTAGAGTTTCCGAAAACTAGGGGTACCTTATGTTGGGGCCCTTATAATAATAAGGATCCTACTAGTCAGGGCACTACATTAGGGTCCCCTATTTTCGGAAACTCCCAAATGGATCCTTAACTTAAGGTTTAGTATAGGGGCCTTAATAATTAGAACCATTATACTATAATTGTAATAAGGAACCCCCAAAAATAGTATTGCTAATTATTTAGGCCCCTATTTTAAATCCTTATAATAGCCCCTTATAGTAGCCCTTATAGGACCCCTGTATTGCTAATTATTTAATGTGAACCCCGGAAAGTTGGAACATGGTTTTTGGAGGATTAATGCTGGGATCCCCTATACTTTACCTTAAGGCCGTGAGGATATTGATGTTCCAACTTTCTGGCTTCTACTGTAGGCTTCTACATTAGGCTCAGCTTCGAGAGACCATGGCCTCCCCGTCCAGGTAGACGAGAGCTTCTCCCTCCTCGGCGCAAGTCTCGCAGGACGGCTTAGGGTTTAGGGTTTAGGGTTTAGGGTTTAGGGTTTAGGGTGAAGGGGGGCAGTTCAAGGAACATGAGAGTAGGGTTTAGGAGCTTAGGGTTTTTTGGGCTTAGGGTTTAGGAGTTTAGGGTTTATTGGGTTTAGGGTTTATAGAGTTGTGCGCTTAGGGTTCAGGACACAGTATACCCCTAAAGCGCAAAACGCCCAGGGCCGTGAATCCTAACAGGCCTAACCCCCAAAAACCAGCAACAGCTGATTTCAACAAAACCATCAAATCTCGTAAAATCCTCAGAAAGCCCTGGTAAACCACGCATGAAGTACGCCTACCTGGCAAAGGCGGGTGGCACTGCGAGGTTACTGGTCGCTCTGCAGGCATTGGGACAAGCTCTGAAGGGTTTACTTGAAGGGGCAGGGGACTTAGTGAGCAGGCTATAAGTAGAGTTATTTGTGCCCTAAATGGGAGTTTCCGATTATAGGGGGACCCTAACATAGTACACTAACTAATAGGATCCTTATTATAAGGACCCCGAATAGAGTACCCCTAATTTTCGGAAACTCCCAAATGGAGTTAACCTACTTACTAAGTCCCCTGCCCCTTCAAGTGGACCCTAAACCCTAAACCCCTAAACCCTAAACTCTAAACTCTAAACCCCCCTTCAAGTAGGATGTCGGATGTAAAGTGTCAAAGCTCAGGGCTCCGAGATTGGGGTTTGGGGTTTTACGACTTGGGGTTTACTTACCTCTGGGTAGTAATAGGGGATATTTAGGGTTCCTTTAAAGGGGTCTATAGGGTTCATTAAACAGGATCTATAGGAAGAATGGTAGTAATAGTAGTTATAATTGTACCCCATTCCTCCATTCCCTACTAACCAAAGGTAGGTACAGTGTTACTATACTAAACCCCCATAATACCCCTTATAGTAATCCTTATAGACCCCTTTAAAGGAACCCTTACTACATTCCCTACTAACCAAAGGTAGGTTTAGGACCGCAGACTTTGGAATTCAGGCTTCAGACTTAGGGACTCTGGGTTGAAGCTTTGGGATCCTAGATTTTAGGGTTCAGGGGTTTAGGGGTTTAGGGGTTTAGGGGTTCAGGGGTTTAGGGTTTAGGGTTTAGGGGTTTAGGGTTTAGGGGTTTAGGGTTTAGGGTTTAGGGGTTTTCCGGGTTTAGGGGTTTAGGGGTTTAGGGGTTTAGGGGTTTAGGGGTTTAGGGGTTTAGGGCTAGAGCCTGAAGCCTAAACCCGACAACGACTTCGCAAGGCCGTTCGTTGCAGCCTAGGCGCATCGATTGCCAAGGTGGCGAAGCTTCCCTGGGAAACAACATAGCCGTTCGTGCCTTGCGGCTTCTGGCCTTGCGGCACCACGGCGTTGGATTCGGCTGATGGTGTTGAGGATTTGGGGCTTTGGTGGTCTAGTGTTGTCAGGGTTCAGGGGTGTTTGGTTGAAGGTTTGGCTTTAAAGTTTAAAGCTTCTACGCCTTGATTACATCCAGATAACAAGGCCAAAAACCCCGGCCACAAAGAAGAAGGAGAAGGTGAAATCAGGACCTACGAATGAAGTAACTAAACTAATGCCTACAACATCCGACAGTCCTTACGAAGACCTTTGCTATCAGGGAATACGATGACTGCTTGTTCCGACCTGTATAACAAAGCCCTCAAGCCGCTCAAAAACATATCAACCCTTCGGGCTCCTGATGTAGGGGCCCTTGGTAAGAAGAACCGGGTTTGGAGCTCCTTTATAGTATTAAAACCATAATAAGGAACCCGAAGGAGCAATATTGGTAATTATTTACCTATCGCCCTAAACCCTAAACCTCTATCTAAACCCTAAATCCAAAGCCCCTAAACCCGACTTAGGTCCTATCGCCCTAAACCCTAAACCTCTATCTAAATCCTCAACCCAAAGCCGCTNTAAACCCTAAACCTCTATCTAAACCCTAAATCCAAAGCCCCTAAACCCGACTTAGGTCCTATCGCCCTAAACCCTAAACCTCTATCTAAATCCTCAACCCAAAGCCGCTAAACCCGATTGAGGTCCCTATCGCCCTAAACCCTAAACTTCTATCTAAACCCGAAACCCAAAGCCCCTAAACCCGATTTAAAATTTAGGTCCCTATCGCCCTAAACCCTAAACCTCTATCTAAACCCTAAATCCAAAGCCCCTAAACCCGACTTAGGTCCTATCGCCCTAAACCCTAAACCTCTATCTAAATCCTCAACCCAAAGCCGCTNTAAACCCTAAACCTCTATCTAAACCCTAAATCCAAAGCCCCTAAACCCGACTTAGGTCCTATCGCCCTAAACCCTAAACCTCTATCTAAATCCTCAACCCAAAGCCGCTAAACCCGATTTAGGTCCCTATCGCCCTAAACCCTAAACTTCTATCTAAACCCGAAACCCAAAGCCCCTAAACCCGATTTAAAATTTAGGTCCCTATCGCCCTAAACCCTAAACCTCTATCTAAACCCGAAACCCAAAGCCCCTAAACCCGATTTAGGTCCTATTGCCCTAAACCCTAAACCTCTATCTAAACCCGAAACCCAAAGCCCCTAAACCCTACTTAGGTTTCTACATGACAGCAGATTGGGACCCGGTTCTGCTCCTGCCTCTGAAGCTATGGATCTCACGGGTTAGACGTTGCTTCTGGCTGAGAGGGTAGGGTTTAAGGTTTAGGGTTTAGGGTTTAGGGGTATGGGCCGGTATGGGCCGGCATGGGGTTATAGGGTTTAGGGTTTTGGGTTTAGGGTTTAGGGTTCAGAGTTCAGGGTTAGGGCTCAGGGTTTTTGGGGGCTTGGGGTTCTGGAGATCAGGGTTCGGGGTTGTAGATATTTTAGTTTAGGGTTTAGGGTTTAGGGTTCAGAGTTCAGGCTATGGCTGAAAGGGTTTGGGGATCAGGGCTTAGGGGCTTTTAGATGTTTTTTTTGGGGTTTAGGGTTGAGGGTTTAGGGTTTAAGGCCTCTCTTTCTATTCCGCAGATGGTCTACAGAAGGGGCTTCGGGATTGTGGGTTTTTGGGGTATTGATCGGAGTGGGAAGCTGTCGAGACGTGCGTGTAATGGCACAAGAAAAATCGCAAACCCTGAACCCAAAAACAGAGAGCCCTAAAGTGTAAGCCCCTAAACTCCTAAAGCCTGAAGACCAGAAGCTCGAATCCTGACCTTCTGCTTTGAACAAAAACCTTGCGGTTGATAAGACTAAACACCTTAGGGTTTAGGGTTCGTGAGCATAATACCAATAGGTCTGTAAAGAACCCTGTTCTAATGCTTCAAGCTCTCTGTAAGGAATCTCCAAGCCAGGCCTTTCAGGGTCGGAAGAACGCCAATCCAGTACCCATGCGGAAATGTATGGTCCTCGGCTTTAGGGTTTAGGATTTAAGCGAAGGACGGCGTGCAGCTTTGGGCTGAGAAGCGACAAAGAGTTCAGGGATGAGGGTACCCTACAGCCCAAGCCAGGGGGAGTCCTGGGGGTGTCAAATTTTGGATGTGGGGCTTGGGGGGTCCTTGGAGGTTCATGGGTAGTTACAAGTAGGGTCATAACTCCCTATTAACTTGGGAATCAAGAGCAGTGTGACGAAGGGATCAGAAAGGCGAATAGGAAGGAATTGGAATCTGATCACAGAAGTTAACAGAGTTGCTGTCCGACCCCAAATTGAAATCCTAACCCTTCAAAACCTTAAACCCTAAACCCTAAACCCTAAACCCCTAAACCCCTAAACCCCTAAACCCGAAACCCTAAACCCCTAAACCCCTAAACCCCCAAACCCTAAACCCTAAACCCCTAAACCCCTAAACCCGAAACCCCACAAAAAGCCGAAGCCGAAGGATCATCTCCGGCGTCTGCCGTGAGCCCGAAGCACACGACTCCGCCGCCTCGCGCTTCGCTGCAGTTGATCCGCACTGAGCAGCGCCTTAGTGTGGTACTTTTGGGGTCTGGGGCTTCGCACTTTGTTAGGGGTTTTCGGTTAAGCTACAGGGATGAGGGCTTCGCAATTACTTCTTGGTCCAAGGCGTCGGATCTGGACGTCAGGCCCTGAGCCCCAGCAAATCTTGAACTACGCTTACTTGGAGGTTCATGGGTAGTTATAAGTAGGGTCAGAAGTCCCCGAATAGGAGTTATAATTATAGTTACCCTACTTATTATTACTATCCTGAACCTCCAAGTACAGCCCAGGAGTTTCGGGTCTGTGGCTTCGGCTGTGGTTCAGAGGTGCTTAGCGCGAGTGAGGCAGCTTGCGCTTCGGTACGGCCTATGCTCTGTGGTGTAAGGCTTTAGGGTTGAGTCTTAGGATGAAACCTTATATACCTAATATTTGCCCTATTTGTACCCTTTAAGGTCCCTTAAAAGGGCTAAGGGCCCATACTTCTAACCTTAGATTGAGGATTCAGAAGCTCAGAGGTTTAGGGGTGTCGGGTTTCGAGGCTTAAGAGCTTAGGGGCTTTGGAGCTTCGGGGAGGTTGAGGCTCCAGGAGGCTGAGGCCTTTGGGAGTTGAGAGTCTGGGGCTTTGGGGATTTCGGGCTTTTCGGGCTTCGGGGTTTAGGGTTTAGGGTTTAGGGTTTAGGGCTTCGGGTTTTCGTTCGGTGCTTAGGAGAGTCCTGTGATTTTGGGCCTGGGCCCCCCTATGAATTTGGGCAGCTGGGGCCTTCACCCTAAGCCTTAAGCACAAAACTTCATACTTTCAAGGCTTCCCCAGAACTGTGCAGGGTTTGAGCTCCAGGGTCCAGGATTGTTGCAGACGACACTTTCAGCTCGAGATAGCCAAGCCCACTTCGGACGATCATGGTCGGCCTTAACTTTAGCGTTGCCCGTTTAGGGTCTAGGGCTCAGGATTTAGAGTAAGGCTTGGTTTCACGTGGCTTGGGATTTGAAGTAGAATCTGCTATGCTTCCCAGGCACGACATGGTTGTCGCAACAGCGTCGTAGGACTTGTTAGATCCACCTGGCTGGCTGCATCGTATCCTCTGAACCCCCAAACTGCTGCATCCCCATCTCCTCCGGGCACATTTCAAGATTCCCCGTCGCGCCTGTCTTCTTGATCTCCCCATCTACAAAGACCACGTTGGTCCAGATGCAATCCTCAGGCAAGACATGCAGGAGTCGTTGAAAGAAAGCCCTGGTTTTTGTGGCCGATGCCTAGCGCCTGGTACTGTACAAGTACAGTGCTCTGCGAAGGTAAGTGAAGCCTCTAAGTGAAGAAGACCCGCAATTTCTGGCGATCTGCCTCATTGGGAATCTCATTGAAAACGTCATCCTCATCGTGCTTGTCGATCTCGACAGTGGCTTCCTAGAAGAGCTGAGCTCGGCGGCAGTAACATTGGTCGTTTAGCTGGGGCAGAAGCAATTCTACAATGGAGAGTGCATAGAAAGGCAAGCAGTGGATGTTGCTGCGGCTCTTGCTGTTGCCCTCCTTGTCCGTCGAATACGACTTGTAAGCTTGCGACAACCCTAAACCCAGACCCTACACCCTAAACCCTGAAACGCAAACCCGAAACCCCGGACCCTCAAATCCCAAAGCCGCAGACACCTTTTTTTCTACGCATTTATTGTACACACATCATAAACACGCAAGAGCTTTCTTTCTTTCTTTTAAACCGCAGCAAACCCATATTATGAAACCCTGCATGCAACAAAAGCTTATCATACCCTTGTAAACACGTTTCTGAAAGGAAAATCATCAACAACCTTTCAAGACGCTCAAACCGCAGAAACTAGGTAGGGCTTTGGGACATTTTTTCCCTTATTGGGCTTAAGAGGATCTTCTTTACTACTATGTTTCAAAAGCTTTAAAAGCCCCACCTACGGTTGATGGACAAAATCCTGCATTACCCACTATAAGGAATATACCATAATTCCCATAGTTTAGGGTCCTTAGGGTCATGCAGGATTTTGTCCATCAACAGTAGGAAACCCTCAGTAACCCCTAGGCCGCCTGCAGGGACTCCTTGGAATAGTCCCTGGAGTACAGTCGGCTCATCGACCGCGACGAAGGCGCTTTCGACGAGCGCCGGGCCCACCTGTGAGCTGAACGTAAGGACCTTCATAATTAGAATAGGTTTTGTGGGGTTCCTGATTATAGTTATAGTATAGGCCCCTATGTTATAAGATCCCACAAGGGTTCTCATAGGGTAGAGGTCGGAATAACTAGTAACCGTACTGCTGCGGAGGGCTGATGGCTGAAACCTAAACCCTAAACCCCGGCAGTTTAGGGCGGCTTTCAGGAAGCGATGAGGATGTAAGGTTCGGAGGAGGTTTCAGGGAGGCTGGTCAGTGTGTTGGGTTTAAGCGATTTAGTTCTTAGGGTCGCTTCGGGAGGATTGATCGTTGGGCTTGGGGGTTGGAGCAAATTGAACTGTACTGTTGGAGCTGCGCTTGCCCCTAAGCTTGCCCATCCGGCATGAGAGTCTAGAATCCTAAATCTTCGGAAGGATCGGGCCCCAGGGGGAAGTAAAAATCCCCAGACGCTTCGGATGCCGAATGGCGGTGGGTAAGTGCAGTCGGGGAACTCCTCATCTTCAGATCCTTAAAGGAACCCTTACAGGAACCCTATTACAGAACCCTTTAGTAACCTTACTTGGAGGGGCAGGGGACTCTAGTAAGTCGTCTATAAGTGGGGCTATAATTGGGGTAACTCCATTTAGGGTACTTATAACTCTACTTATAACCTACTTACTGGCCCCTGCCCCCCCTCCAAGTAGAGAGTCCTTCAAAACGAACCCCGGAGACGAAGGATCGCCTGTCCCGGGGCGGAGGAATATCCTGCTTGCCTCGGTGAGGGGGCCCGGGGGCCGAAGCGGCTTCTGCTTCGGGAGGTTTCCGACTCCGAAGAAGCATTGGAGAGCGAAAGAGCGCGAGCGAGCGAGCGAGAGAGAGAGAGAGCGAGAGAGAGGGAGGGAGAGAGAGAGGGAGAGAGAGAGAGCCGGAGAGAGAGCCGGATAAACCGAGAGTGAGAGCAAGACATTGTCCGCGATGTCGCGTCTGCCTTCGCCTGCTGCATCTATGCCTCCTTTATGATGCGAGCCTCTTGGAGCTCAGAGTTGGGCTTGCATCATGCACTTAAGATAAGGGCCTTAATAATTAGAAGAGGGTTTTGGGGCCTATTATACTATAATTACAATAAGGAACCCTCAAAATGGTATTGGTAATTATTTAGGCCCCAATAGCATGCGATCTTTACGGATCTAGGAGCCTCATGAGCATCAAAAGTGTGCACCCGACTGAGAACCTCTGCGCCGCTGGGTTCGGGCACAACACGGCAGCGCTTTGCAGTTCAGTCTTCAGTTTACGGGGTTACGGGTGCCGCTGACTTGAACTCCCTACGGCGAACCGGAACAACCGTTCCCTACGCGACGATTTGAGGTGTACGATGTTGAAATGCGCCATTGCCGAGAAACGATGGAAGCCGGTGCTCTCTCTTTGCGTTTGCGGTCCACAGCTGCGTGTTTCGGAACATGGATTGCAAATTTAGGGTCAGGGCTAGTCAACAAGTCCGATTTCGTAAAGGACCAGTTGAAGACTTTGAATCCACTGGATGCCAGCAGCACCAATGAGCCCCACTGCCTCGAGACTTCTGCAAGTGCGACTTGAACGGAGCTTGTTGACATTTACACCAGAGAGAGGATGGGAACTACCCTTCCAAAGCCGATACGACGACAAAAAGAACCATGAAGAAAATGAACCACCTGCAAACCCTGATAAACCACGAAAAGAATGCGCCAGGCAAGTGTCGCAGCTCATCGAAGTCAAAGCCCTGTTCCTCAAACCTTGGCCGTCCAGGGCAGCAGGGGGCTGCTTTCAAGGATCTACAGGCTCAGGCCTCAGGATCAAAGAGGATCAGTGGAGATGGCGGTGATCGTGCAGATGGCCGTGACGTTGATGCTGTGGTTGATGGGATGATGCTGATGATAATGATGGTAATGATGGTAATGATGATAACCATGATATAATGGTGATGATGATGATGATGGTGTTGTGATGATGATGATGAGGTGGTGGAGGAGGAGGACAATGATGATGATGGTGATAATGATGATGATGGCAAGCAAGGTTCTTGAGAACAAATTAGGCGTCGACATTGCCCCAGCAAGCAGCAATGGCATGTTGAGGAATGGCACTAGCCGTAACAGAAAACAGCCTTTAGCCACAATGACAATGAAAGTAATAGCCCCAAACCCAGAGCCCCGAACCCATAGCTCCATCACCCAACACCCCAAAACCCTCAAGCTCCATAGAACGTTGATAGACCGACCCTTGAAGAATCCTTTGTTTGAAGGAT
Organism: Symbiodinium sp. clade A Y106; assembly: GCA_003297005.1. NCBI lineage: Eukaryota > Dinophyceae > Suessiales > Symbiodiniaceae > Symbiodinium > Symbiodinium sp. clade A. Next base: position 83,705 of record BGNK01002034.1, read on the forward strand.
CCGATCCCCTAGGAGTTAGGATTAGGGGGACCCTTAGGGACATAGACCCTCTGAATAGGGTCCCTTTTAAGAGAGCCAGAAGTAGGGTTCAGAAGGGGTACCCTCTAAGGGGTCTCCCTAATACTACCTACGCCCAAACTCGCCGGGTCCCCCGACCACTTGTGGCCTCGGACCTGCTGAGCTCCGCCGGAGCCGAGCCGCCGGTCCGGCGAGGGAGTCATGAGGTCCTGGGCTCTTTAGGGTTTAGGGTTTAGGGTTTAGGGTTTAGGGTTTAGGTTAGGGAAGTTATGGGGTCATATTCTCTTTACAGCTTTTCTTTTTTTTGAAGGCCTATTTCGGTGCCTGCGCTTCGAAGCCCAGAAACTGGGCAGGCTACGCTTTTCGGGTTTAGGGTTTGGGGGTTGTGGGTTTTAGGTTTGGGGGGTCACGAGGTCCTGGGCTCCTTTTACAAGGCGAAAGGAAGTTACGGGGATTGTGGTTCGGGGGGCTTCTATTCTAGAAGGGGCATGAGGTCCTGGGCTTTGCAGAACCGCGATTGGGTGTTGGGGAACAGGGCATGGGCGCTCAGGGCTTGGGGTTTAGGAGTTAGCTGGTCTTTATTTGATGGGGTTTTGTAACGAGTGATATTGCAGGGCTTCGGGCGTAGGCTTGTCTGAATTTGGGAAGTGTGTACGTAGGGTTTCAGGATTTGGGGTCTAGGGATTGGCCCTGAGGTCCTCCGTTCTGGAAGGGTTGGAAATTTGGGTGTTGAGGCTTTCAAAGGTTTAAAGCTTCGTGCTTTAGGCCTCGGGGGGGTCAGGTTTATCGTGTCGGTGTAGGGTCTAGAGTGAGGATTTTAGGCCACGAAGTCAGTCGCCTTTGGTGCTGGAAGGTCAAGGCCCTGCTCTCGCATTTTGGAGTTGAGCTGAGACTAGAATATGGTTTTAAGGGTGTTCGGGTTTAGGGTTTGGCTGCGCTAAGGGCAATTTTAAGGGATGACCGCGCTGATGTTGAAGCGTTGAGGGTGTAAGGCTCTGGGGCTTTCGAGCCTCGGGCTTGCGGGTTTTGGGGCTCAGGATTCAGGGTCTCCAGGGGGGTTTGGTGGCTTTGGGCCTCTGAGGCTTGAGATTTCCCTAAACCCTAAACCCTAAACCCTAAACTACAGTGGGCTGAGCTTTCGAAATACTTGAGGGCAGCCGGGTGCACTCTGCACTGGAGTGATCCTCATCAGCCAGGGAATATGAGACGAGAACATAACTCCTTACATTCGTGGTTAACATGAAGTCTGAGCGGGGACTACATCTTTCAATAGAACCCCCGCGGAATCAGAACCCGTATGGTGAGCGTACTAACCTTTCTCGTGTTCCTTGAAGTCTACATATCCATAATGGAGCTTTCTTCAGCTGTGGCCAGGAGGCCACCGTGAAGCTCATCGCAGCCTCGGGTACAGAGTCGCAATGCGAAGGCAAGTCGGCCGAGGGGTCTCAACAGTCCGAACTCGCTTTTCCAGATGCTCCACCACACCGCCACAAAACACGAAACCCTTCCGGCGATTACTACGACAAGCAACTGGTGCTTTCTTCCCTTGTTGTCAGCACAGAGACGGGTGAAAGTATCGCCAAAGTCGCAAACTTGCCTGCGTTCGGCCCCCTGCAATTGCTCCAACATAAACGAACGACGATCCCGCTCCTGTGCATCCGCTCTCATCTTTATCAGTTGCATCCAAGACAGCACTTTGGGCTTCTAGGATTCTAGGCTGTGTCATTACAACCTGGCATTCTTGTGGCAAGTGCCCATACCTCTTGAATGATGAATAAAGCAATGCTCCGACACCACTGCAGCCATGTATGCCGCAGCATCTCTCGTGAATGCCGAAAACCCGCTCAAGAGAAGCCTTATGCTCGAGAATGACAAGCGGTGGGTGCAATGGCTGGCTTTCGCTCATGACTCCTGCCGCGAACTGTCTTTCGAGAAGGTGCGTGCCAAACGGTGTGACAACCCTCTGGCTACAGGCTGACGACATCCCTGCGGCAGGGATCTACAGCATTCATTGAAGCTAGAATCCGCCAAACAAGCCCGTTGTAGGTCTTCATGGGCTCCAATGACTCTCTGCGGACGTACTGCTTCATGGCTTTGAAGACATCGCCCTTTGAAGCGGAATTCGGCAACAAACGGTGCTGCAACAGTAGTTGGCGGACGTTGCGGTCTGATGGCGCCTGCTGCCATGAGCCATCTGTCCGGCTTGTCAGGAATGCCTGCCTGAGCGTAGTTGACATCGCGGAATCGGCATCTCTCAAATCAGGGATGGCTCCAATCGTTTTCAACAGTCTCTTGTTCTCCGAACTGTTCACGAACACCTGCAAAGCCTCTACAAGGTCTGTGTTGAAGCCGTCGTCCAAGTAGCCCAGCTTTCGCAAGATTCGTTGTGCAAGGTCTGGGGAATCTTCCATCATTGAAGGACCTGGTCCTCTCGCAACTCTGCTTGCAGGTTTGCCTCCCAGCTGCCTTCTCTTCAGCTTAGAACTGTGTGCCGGACCCCGTGGAAACATGAAGGCGAAGGTTCCTGGATCATCGACCCAATTCGAGGCAGGCGAGAACTCTCGAAGAATCTTGTACAATGCCTGAATTGCGCACTGGTTGGGAAAGACTGTCAGATCGCCCAAGGAGTTCGCAACTCAAAATTTTGCTATGCAAGGAATCAGCCTGGCACCCTCGGGTGGCCTGTAGGCATGCCTTGTGAGAACATCGCAGAACAACTGCGTCTCATCATCAAGAGATTCCACACGACGTATTGGCTCGCACCGCTGAACACAGCCATCACCGTTTGCAAAGAGAGTTGCCCTGACAGTGTACACAACGCCATGATCTCTTTTGATTGGGATGACGGCGAGGCCGGTTCTTGCATACTTCAGTATCGTGCCCCTTTTCTCCTCGGGTATGAACACTCGCACATCTCTGCCAGAATCTGCTATCTGCAGCAAGGGCTTCACAAAGTCGGTGTCCGAAGTCAGCAGTGCAATGCAGTGGACAGAGGGATCCAACGCCAGCGACTGAATGCAGTGCATGATCGCATCATCAGCAGGATCTCTTTGCAGCCCTGTAGGTGGAACATGGTGAAATGTGAGTCCTTGTTTCCGCATGAACCCCTTCCATTTCTTCATTGCCCGCGCTGCAAAGACTCGTCCACGAAAGGCATGACCACATGACTGCAGTGTAGAAACAACTTGCCCAATTTGTGCTTGATTGTGGGAGTCTGCGTCCACCAGCAGCTGCGTAAAACCCTTGCTGGTCGAACACCCGGTCGAACAACACATCAAGCATGCACCACGCACTCGGTGAAGTCTGCGCTGCTTGATCGCGAAGGCTCTTCCCAGGGACACCAGCACTGCAACCGACCCAGAAGTTGGAACTACGGTTGGGGAACTCTTTCTGCCACAAGCAATTCTCTTGCAGAAAAGCCTTGGTGATTCTGTCCGAATGTGGCCGCAACTGTGGCAACGCGGCATATTCGACTGCAGAATGGAAGCAGGCTGGATCTTCCGATGATTCACCCACGGCATGGGCCCAAGACGACTGATGTCCTCCATCGCAAAGTGGAATGCAAGCTGGCAGTCCCAAAGTGAAGTTTCAGAACCATACAGCCCTGATAGGGGTAAAGATACGGTATCATGCATGACACCCACAAAGAAGAGCACCGTTTTGCTGGAAGATGCTGTCATACTGCGCTGCACCCTTGATCCGAAATTCCCAACAACTGCCTCTACTACGGGAAGGGGTCCCCCCCATGAAATCCAAACCTCCTACAATGGCGAGTTCACCGTATAGTTACATTGACAGGTAGGGCCTTCGCGATTCCTGGGGGTTCCGACAAGTGAAGCCTGAAGGCCGTCAGAAGCTTTCATGTAAGACGTAATTTGGGAGTTTCGCGCCCTAGGAGTGGATCCTAAACCACAGGATCCGGGCCCCTCTACACCAGGGGCGAAGGCCAGTGGCTGGGAGATGATGCCGTTCAAGGCTTCCGCATCTCTGCAAAGGCTGTGTGGGAGTCGAAGCATAGAGATTGCGGGCATCAAAGGGTGTAGATCTCGTAGGGTTTAGGATTTAAGGTTTGGGGGTTGAGGGGTGTGCCGGCGTTTGGCGTTTAGAGCCGGGCCTGGACATCCAAGGAGCCGAAACATGGCATTATCCCACAGCTCAAACGCAAGGTTTTGCACCTACCTCCACCCTGCAAACAAGAAAGCTTTTCCGTTGAAGAATTTTTTTGAGGGGTAGAGTACCGCAAGGGTTACTGCAGGATACTGAAGTCGATACCCCAATCCTGGACACCGCCCGAACGAATCCGCCAAGGAACTTGAGGCGTCTCCTCGGCTGCCAGGACTTCTCTGAGGAGTGGATGAGGGTTTAGGGTGTTGCTTTGGTATAGGGTTCTTTGGTCTGGGGATAGCAGGATACAGCCAGGCAAACAGGACAGTTTGGGACAGAAGCTTTGTAATCATGCTTCGGTTTTGGGTGTAGAGGGTACATGTTGGGGCTATCGGTTTGGGGGTGTACATGCTATTCAGTCCGAAAAGTGCGGACCACATGTTACAGCCGGTACCAGGAATAGATTCAGGCTTGGGTATCTCGAGCAGCTAGCCAGATAGACAAGTGTATAAAGTTGTTACAGAGACACTTACGCTCTAGTAAAGGCAGTAGATTGCCTCACAACAGACCATGAAAACCCTTGAACCCTCATCCCCGAAACCCGGACCCTGAACCGCAAAGCCCTGACAGCCCTTCACCCGAAAAATTCTTAGTCCGAAAATCCTAAACCCTACCTGAGCTTCCTCAAAATCCGAAACCCAGTCTTAACCAAAAGTTTCCTACACCCTACCTTATATGGCCCTTTAAATTTTAAAAAAACGAAGCCTTACCTTAACCTGAAAATCCTAAACCCTGAACCCTAAACCCTAATTTACTGTAAACCCCTCCACCAAGCGGCCCGTGGAAGATCCCTTTGCGGAAATGGCTTGGCCTCCGCACTGGGTGTTCGGCTCAGGGTTTACGTGTTTGATTTGAGCTCCCTTCTATGTCTGCCCAACCATCTGAGCTTACAGGGGTAAGGGTCGAAGGTTCAGAAGGTTCAGAAGGTTCAGAAGGTTCAGAAGGTTCAGAGGGTTCAGTAGGTTTAGGGTTTTAGGTGTCGGGGATAGTTTCGGATTTTGGCGTATCTTATAGATACTCAAGCTTTCCCGACTTGGAGGTTCATGGGGAGTTATAAGTGGGGTTATAAGTAGGGTAACTATAGTTATAAGCCCTATTAGGGGACTTATAACCCTACTTATAACTACCCATGAACCTCCAAGTAGGGGAATTCTTAGAGGAGCCTTATGCGGCTCATGGTTCGGCTTTCGGCTTTGTTGTCTCGGGTTTGGGCGCTTGTAGGACAAAAGGGCTGTAGGATCGTAGGGCTTGGCTTTCAGATCTTAGGCTCTGCATCATACCTGTCAAATCTTGAAAAAGGGCCCCTAAACCCTAAACCCTAAACCCGAGACCCACCCTAATCGCAAACTCACCCACAAGGGGAATCACAGAGCCGAACCCCGGCCTGCTGGCTCCGCCGAACGGTGTACGGTGCATCTGCCTGGTACTCAATAACTCGATTAAGGTTTAGGGTGCAGGAGGGGTTTAGGGTTTAGGGCTTTAGGGCTTTAGGGCTTTAGGGGTTTAGGTATAGGGGCCTCAATATCTAGAATACTGACTTGTCCAGTATCCTAGGGGAACTAAAGTAACTAACGGTTAACCAGCCCTTGGGATTATATACGAGTTTCCCAACAGGTTACCTACTCGATAAGGTGTTGGGGACTGTTACAGTACGGCTCAGAATTACGGTTTAGGAATTCGGGTTTAGGAAGTAGGGTTCAGGGTTTAAGGTTTAGGGGAGGGCTCCTTGAAAAGGCCTGGAGTGCTTGCATCCTTCAGACCTTGGGAACTAGGCTTTAGGGTATACTGTACGCTAAGGATGACAAGAACCAGCTCTGCTTCACAACACCGGCCTGCGTGTCTCCGGCGTGCCAAGGAGTCTGGCCGGACCTGTAGGGGCTTGCAAAGGTGAGGCTTGGGCTCTGGGCTTTAAGGCTTCTCAGTCTCGCGTAAAGGGCCCAGGGCTCAAGGATCAGAGTTTCGACTGTTTGGAGCTTAGAGCTTAGAATACACACTTGGGTTTCAACTGCTTTGGAGGTGTAAAGTAGTGCCAAGTTTCTCGTTCACGGGTTCACGGCACAAAATGTACAGCTTGGAAAAGAGATGTCGGTGCTTGTGGCTACGAGTCTTTGGCTGACTTCAAGCTGAGGTGAAGCGAGCCAGCGGTAACCCCAAAACCCTGAACCAACCCGAATGGGACCCCACCTCAAACCTTAAACCCTACACTTTTGCTTAACTGTAGCTGAATGTAAAGCTGCTCCAAACGGGTTTTAAATCGACGTCCATGAGCCGGGCGTACACCACATGCCACTGGCAATTGCAGGCTCCGGAAACTTAGGGACTACGGGTTGGACTCAGATACATCTACCTGGAATCATGCGAAAGATTCCCCGAGTATCCTGGACCGCAAACCCTAAGCCCCAAGCTGCCAAATCCGAGGCACATGAGCTCGAACATGAACCCTTCTATTAGCTGTTATAGAACTCTAATAAACCCCCTATCGAACCCGTGTAGACTCATAGATCCGACTCAATCCGAGGCACATCAGCTCGAACATGAGGACCCCTAGAGCCCACCAGTCCACCCGCTGGTCGTGCTCGTGGGGAAAGTCCAAGAGTTCCGGGGCCATGTACTCCTTTATAGTGAACCCCAGAAAGTTGGAACATCGATTTAGGATGATTCATGCTGGGATGCAATTTACTTTACTTTAAGGGCATGAGGCTAATGATGTTCCAACTTTCTAGCTTCTACTGTAGGNATAGTGAACCCCAGAAAGTTGGAACATCGATTTAGGATGATTCATGCTGGGATGCAATTTACTTTACTTTAAGGGCATGAGGCTAATGATGTTCCAACTTTCTAGCTTCTACTGTAGGGATTGAGGGGCTGTAGGGGTTCAGGGGATTTGGGTTCTACAGAGGCGCAAACCCTAAACCCTGTGTTAGGAGCTTTGGGCGTGCTGGATTGTTCTGGGTGTTCTATGGTCTCGCGAGGGTTGTACCCCCTAGTGCTGTTTTCAAAGATAGCTTTTCAAGTCCTGCCTGTCCTGTAGAGTTTCGGGTTGAGGGCTCGGGGTTTCGGATGTACTGCTTGTTTTCACTTTTCGGGATGAGTGAACATCTATACAAAGGTCATATTGAGCACTAAAGTCTGCAAAACAAGGATCGTACCATTCGAGGTCCGTTCACTCCTCAGGTGGGCGTGGTGTGGTACAACGGAGCTTAGTGTCAAGAGTTTCAGGCCGAAGGCAGCACCCATCACCTGGCTTTATTAAAGTGCCCTGAAGCCAAAGAACCGAAACATATGCCTAAGCCGAAACCCCACAGTCAACCCAACTACAAAAAAACTTCAACTCCTAAACTTATCAAAGCTTAAACCTGCGACCCTAAACCCCAATCTCCAACCTTTGAACGCTCGAGCCTCAACCCTGATATAGCGGCCTGGGTTACTGGAATAGCTGAGTATGTTGTATTTACATGGGGGAACTGTAGTAGTAGTAGTAGTAGTAGTAGCAGTAGTAGTAGTAGTAGTAGTAGTAGTAGTGTAGTAGTAGTAGTAGTAGTAGTAGTAGTACTGATTGCCACGGTCCCTATATGGGTAGTTCTCCAAATTAGGATCCCTTTTCGGGTCCTTTTTACAAGGGTGCCACCTTCGTTTGGATTCCTGAAGTGGGGCTTACTTTGGAGAACTTTACCCATATCACACCCCAACATTTCCGCCAAAGGCACAGGAGTTCCCAGGAAGGTGTAAGTCTTCCGGAGCACGAACCGTGCGAAGCCCAGATCGCAAATCTTGGCATAGCCCCTGCAAGGCTTTAAGGTTAAGGTCAAGGTTTAGGGTTTAGCGCTTACATTAGGGCTTGAGGGTTTTAGGGTTTGAGGCTGGATGTTAAGGATTTAAGGCGTTGGTGCTTAAGGTTGAATCTTGTTGCATTAACTGCGCGAGCCTCGAAAGCACCACGAACTGCCCCATGCCGAGTTCATCTTGGATCACCGCATGGGCATGCAACCGTTAGGAATTCGAGATCCAAAACTAGGGCACGGGAAAGTCTGCTCGCTGAGCCCTGAACCCCTGAACCACAAGCTCCTCTTGCAGTCTGCCTGTGAACCAAAAGCCGCATCGAACAAGTTCCAAGGCGCCCTTTCACACTAAAACCCCGGAAATCTAAAACCCTAAACCCTTCTAAAACCCCCCAAACCGAAATAAAGCAAATAAGCTCTAAGAAACCCTTTACAATTCCAAACCGGCCTCCCGTCCAAGAGCACGTTGCCAGGCTTGAGATCTCCTTCGCTTGCGATCTTCTTACCACCAAACCCAGAAACAGATACGTAAAAAAATGAGAGTTTCCAACAAGTAGGGGCACCTTATTTTCGGGTTCTAAACATAAGGATCCTACTATTCAGGGCGCTATATTAGGTCCCCCATTTTCGGAAACTCCCAAATGACGCCCCAAACACCTCAACAAAAGATACGAGCCCTTGCCTATGCCCTAAACCCAAAGCCCTGGGACCCTTCAAGTAACAAAAGAAACCTGAATCCTCAACCCTAAACCCCAAACCCCTCAAGGAGCTCTCCCTAAACCCTAAACCCAAACCCCTAAACCCTAAACCCTAAACCCTAAACCCTAAACCCTAAACCCTAAAGCCTAAGCCTAAACCCTAAGGCCCTAAACCCTAAACAGCCTAAAGCCTGAAGCCTAAAGCCTCCGATCGTTTCTTCCGGGCCACGGTGGGCGATCTTCCGCTCGTGCAAGTGGCCCAGGCCCTCGACGATGCAGGCGGCGTAGAAGGAGAGCTCCTGTCAAAACAGTTTGGGGGTTTAGGGGTTTAGGGGTTTAAGGGTTTAAGTTTTAGGGTTTAGGGAGAGCTCCTGTCAAAACAGTTTGGGGTTTGGGGCTACAGTACGGGAACTATAGTAGCGGATCCATCATAAAGGACCCCAGTTTGGGGGTTTAGGGGTTTAGGGGTTTAAAGGTTTAAGTTTTAGGGTTTAGGGAGAGCTCCTGTCAAAATAGTTTACGGGATCCATAACAAGGGATCTAGCATAAGGATTACTTTAAGGTTTAGTATCCTGGTAGTTTAGGGTTTGGGGCTACAATACGGGAACTACATTATGGGATCCATAACAAGGGACTCTAAGAAGCTTTACTTTAGGGTTGCTACAAGGAGTTGTTGTAAGCGCTACTGTAGAACGATGTATCCCTTCCCATTCTGCTCAGATGTAATTCGACTTTGGGTGTTGCTTTAAACTTTAAACTTGGGAACACTATAATTCAGCACCCGATACTAAAACCCACAGCCCAAAAAAATCCCTGAATCCCCAGAACACCCGCAATAATGCAGGAACCTGATTAAGAAACCTTGGGCCCTTATTAGGGTTCCTTATATGAATCCTACTATTTTGGGGTTATAGTTATAGGCCCAGGGTTTCTTAACCAGGTTCCTACATTACCAGAAGAGGGTTTTTTTAACACTTACTAAAAGCCCTAAACCCTAAAACCCCTAAACCCTATAGATCCCTTAAAGGAACCCTTATAGTACCCTTCCCTTTAAAATACCCTAAACCCTAAACCCTTTAAAAGGACCCTCGTAATACCCCCATATTGCTATGCCTCGGCCCACCGCTCCAGGTTGGCGGCGGGGTTGGCCCTCCGATGGCCGATCCTTCGGTGGCCAACGAGGGAGGTCCATGGGTAGTTATAAGGGTTCCTTTAAGGGTCCCTTTAAAGGGATCTATAGGGATTCTATAAAGGTATAGGGTTTAGGGCCTACTTGGAGGTTCATGGGTAGATATAAGTAGGGTTATAAGCCCCCTAATAGGAGTTATAACTACAGTTACCCTACTTATAACCCCACTTGTAACTACCCATGAACCTCCAAGTAAGCCTTCTATACGGGCTCCTCTAAGGGCGTCATTCAAGGTTCAACAAGGGTTCTATGAGGGGCTCCAGGTTCTATAAGGGCTCCTTTAAAGTGTTCTATGCAAACGTTGGTCTAGGGTTCTTGGGATTTGGATTTAGCCTGTTTGGGTGCTGGCTTCTATAATGGGCTCCTCGACGGGTTCGAGAAAAGAAAGGTCCACTTGGGGCTTTAAGGGTTCTAGCGTTTTGGATTTAACCTTTTGGGGTCTTGGGGTTTGAGAGTTTGGGGCTTTAGGGCTTAGGGCTTAGAGTTTCGAATCTACCCTTTGGGCGTGTCCTACAGGTCCGGTAAGATTTTACAGCACTTCCTGAGATTATGTGACCACGCGGAGCCCATACTAAAGGTCTGACGAATGAGGGACAGCTGGGAATGCAGATCACTACATGGCGGAGATCATGTCCAAAAAGGAACCTACCTTATGTTCATGAGCCTCATGACAGACAGGACAGGAAGTGTGCACAAATACCTAACTCTCACGAGGCCGGGAGTGTTTCGGGTTTAGGGGTTTGCTCTCACCGGCATAAAAAGCAGACTGGTGTTGGGCTTCGCGGGTTTAAGGTTTAGTGATTCGGGTGCTTTGGGTTTGGGCGTAGGGTTTGGAGTCCTTTGGGTTTGGGGGTTAGATGGTCTAAGTCTATATAGACTTTCGCTGTTTTGGGGGCTCTGGCCTTCGGGCAATTCTCGGCAACAGACCGAAGAAGAAAAAGCCTAAACCCTAAACCCTAGAAGAACAAGCTGAAGGACCGAGGAACACATCTTCCAAAGAGCCTCCCTCGGCACACTCGATGAGCATGTACCTGAGTAAGTTCTGGGGTTCGGCTGGGAGATTGTCGGGAGGGCAAGTTAGGGTTCAGAGTTAAGGAATTATGGCTTGGGGTTGAGAGTTAGGATCTACCGTTGGGGCGGGGGCGTGGACACGCCTGGCGAAACCTGGACCCGAATGTTAAACTCAAAACCTGATTAGAACAAGGTTTTGGGGGATACCCCAGTACAACCCGAAAGGGCTGTTCGGCGAAGATTATTACTAACCAGCCCAAACCCCTGCAAAAACACCATGAAACCCTTTTGGGTTATGCCCAACCTAGAAAAACCTACACAACCCTTTTGGTGGATACTACCACTAATCACTCGCAGCCCTACGCCTACAGCGGCTGGACTGGGAGCTGAGTTTTAGGGTTTCGGGTTTCAGGGTTGAGGGGTTTAGGGTTAAGTTTAGGATTTAAGGGTTCAGGATTCAGTTTAAGGTTTAGGGTTTCGGGTTTCAGGGTTGAGGGGTTTAGGGTTAAGTNTTAAGGGTTCAGGATTCAGTTTAAGGTTTAGGGTTTCGGGTTTCAGGGTTGAGGGGTTTAGGGTTAAGTTTAGGATTTAAGGGTTCAGGATTCAGTTTAAGGTTTAGGGTTTCGGGTTTAGTGTCAGGGTGAAGGTTCAGGGATATTTAAGCCCCTGGGTACTTTGAGCAAACGACTGAGTGCAAGCATGAGCCGTGCCTGTCCAGCGTAAAGCGTTGAAGCAAGTCATCGGCCAGATATCACTCGAGAACCCCTGCGAATCGAACTGCTCTAAGCAGAGTCCAAGCAGCACGAATAGCTCGTCCCGGTAGGAGGCATGCAGGTGCACGATGAACGGGCTGTTCGCCTGCAGCGTTTGAGGGGGGTTTCGGGCTTGGTTGAGGGCTTGACGTCGAGGGCTCACACCCTACAGTAAACTACAAAAAGTTGGAAACCTGATTAAGGACAAATAGTGTGCTGGGATTCCCTATACATTACTCTTAAGGATTGAGGCAACTGGGTTTCCAACTTTTGGGCTTCTACCCTAAGCCCTAACCCTAAACCCTAAGCCCTAAACCCTTCAAGGAACCCCGTGCCCAAAACCCCTCACCCCGAAACCCTAAACCGTAGGTAGAGCCCAGGGCCCGCTCTGTTTATCATCTAATGCTTAAGGTTTCCAAGGGTTTAGGGTTTAGTGCACATTTAGGGTTTAGGGTTTAGGGTTTCAGTTGAGTGCGGAGGTGCCTGAGCAATAGTTCTGTTATCTGATCCAAAACCGATTAGAAGTGAGTTGTTTTGCACAGCGCCGCATAACTCCAGGGATAAAGAAAAGGTGATACTGACATTAACTGGAAAATAGTCAAGCAATCTAGCACTCAGACAACCATAATAAGGGTGATATTCATGTAAGTCATAGCCGTAAAACGCAAACTAGGAGTACTTGCAAGGTTCCAAATCCAGAAGGCTGCGAAAGGCTTCTGAAAGCTGGACGACGCTACTATGCAGGGGCCCGCAAAACCCAAACCGTAAACCTTCAAAGGAATAATGTAAGAAGCACTGAGGATCAAACGAACACGCAAGGGGTTCCAAGCATTCAAGCTCCCGGCTCCTGTTGCAGATGCTTTATGTTTCGGTAGGACAAAGAAAACTAGGTTGGCTATTCTATAGCCTTTCAAAAGATGTTCTTAGGCCCCGTAAGGGAAAATATAGAAAGTCCCCAAGGCACCGAGAAACGTATAATCGGGATGAACCTTCAGATAATCTTCGTAGACTAGGAAGAGGACCTGGATAGAAGCTTACAGAGCCTTGCTGGATTTAGGGTTTAGGGTTTTGGGTTTGGGCTTAGGGAGATCCAAATTCATGCTTTCTATACCCCCCTTAGAACCATAATACAAATAGTATTTTTAATATTCTCTTGGGTTTTATATGAACAAAGAAACAATTCCCAAGGAGACTATAGCTTTAGGGCTTGGGGGTTTGAAGGTCTAGGGCCGGGATCGGGGAGTGGGGAAACTATCGGGAACTACTTGAGGCTGATAGTATAAAGATGAAGGCTTGAAGGCTCCGAGCTGGAAGATTTTAGGGTTTAGGGTTCAGGGTTTAGGCTTTTAGGGGTTTAGGGTTTAGGGGTTTAGGATTTTAGGGGTTTAGGATTTTAGGGGTTGAGGATTTTAAGGGTTTGGTGTTTAGGGGTTTAGGGTTTTAGGGGGTTTAGGGTTTAGGGGGTCTCTTAAAACCAAAATCAGCAGGAATGGTGGCATGGCGAGTGGCCATAGCGTGCAAGTTTCGCTCATTCCGGATGTGCAGCTCCACTCCGTTCAAGCGGATGCCTGATTTCGGATTTCGAAGTGTAGAATTAGGGGTCCAGGGCTTCTATTTAAGGATGCCTTTAAGGGACCTTTAAGGGTCCTTGAAGGGTTTCGTTAAGGCTTCCGTCAAGGATACTATCCGGCTTTCGAATTCTACACAGGCTCTCTCTGCCAGGGATTTCAAGTACTAGCTGTGCCTATACTACCTAGGTTGGCCCTTTAAAGCCTCTGAAAAATATTCGTAAATAGGGTCCCATTAAGCCAATAAGGGAAAATATAAAATGCCCCAAAGGCCTACCTAGCGACAACAATTCCTCACACCCTCAAGGCTGGCTCCTGCCCTCCTAAACTCCACAAACTAAACCCTAAATCCTAAACCCTAAACCCTAAACCCTAAACCCCTAAACCCTAAACCCTAAACCCCTAAACCCCTAAACCCTAAACCCTAAACCCTAAACCCCTAAACCCCTAAACCCCTAACCCCTAAACCCTAAAACCCTAAACCGTCTACATTGTCAAAAGCCCTGTTAAACCCCAGAGGCCGAGCCCTCCGACCAAACCTTGAGAAATAGATCCTGAAGCCTAAACTGGGCTCTTGTTAAGGAATTTACTTTAGATTAACATGATAAGGAAACCATAGTATTTACTATCGATCCCTAACTTAAACCAAATTCCTGAACAAGAGCCCAGCAAAACACCCCGCCGCCCCCTTTCGTCTTGGCAAAAACTTCCGAGGCCTCGTTTGGAGATCTGCTTCAGAGCATATTTCTTGCCAGTGGCAGGATCTTGCTGCAAGATGACCTGCTCGGAGCTAGGGTTTAGGCTTCAGGGTTTAGGGTTTAAGGTTTAGGGTTTATGGTTTTAAGGTTTAGGGGTTTTAGGGTTTAGGGTTTTAGGGTTTAGGGTTTAGGGGTCGGGAGTAAGCTCTTAGGGCTTGAAAGGCTTGCGGCATTCCCTAAACCACGTCTAAACCTTTCAGTGATCGTGGTTTACGGCGTCGGGCTTTAACTTTTGCTGGACCGACTCAAATCCTAAACCTTAAATCCCAGACCACTACCAAAGGTATGCAAAACGCTCTCATAGAAGCGTAGAAGATGGGTTTGGGGGTTTAGAGTGTAAGGGATACGCTTGGGGCTTTCCGACTTGGGACTACAATGGGTGTCTCGAGCCATCGGAAAACACCCTGAGCAATCAACCCTGTACTTTACCTTGAAACCCCAACCCTAATCCTCAGCCCTGAACTTCTAAATGGGTGGTTGTCAAAATTAGGGTCCCTTTCTGGGTACCCTAAATAATTGGTGCCGTATTATATCAAGGACCCAAAAAGGGACCCTAATTTTGACAACCACCCAAACCTTAAACGCCTACTCTGGAAGCCTTATTGAACCCCATTGAACTTGTCTTTGTGCCGCGAGCCCACCTTGCCGAAGGAGCCCTGTCCCAAGACTTTGACGCACCTGCGGGGAAGTCGATGCAAACTCCTACTATCGGGGCCTTAATAGTTTGAATAGGGCTTTGGGGCCCATTATACTATAATTATAACCAGGAACCCTCAAAATAGTATTGGTAACTATTTAGGCCCCTATATTATCTGTTCTGTTTGGGTGCTAACATGGTTGTATATGGGTGCTGTAAGGGGTCTACTTGGTTCTGCAACGCTTCCATACAGGCTCTGCAAGGCTATTACAGTGGCTTCATAAGGGGTGACTATATAGTCTTTGCCTCTCGATTGAGCTCCCAGCTAAGGAAGGTGAGTTATTTATCAGCGTTCTACACTTTTAGACAGGCTTTGGAGACTGAGGCACGCACATCAATAGAAACGACAGGGATTTGGGATGCCGCTACCTCCTCTCGCGAAGTAAGCCCCCAAGAAGTTGAGAGCCTATGTTGACGCGCCAGTTCGGGATCCTTGCGGTTTGAACGTCCAGGTACCCACTGCTCTGGAGCCCAACACCCTAAGATTCGAAAAGCTCTGACGCTTTGAGTCTCCTACTCCTGTGGAGCCAGTAAACCCTAAACCCTAAACCCTATGCTCCTTGGGTTCTACGGAGTGCTTGATGGTGGAGGAGGCTGAGACCCTAGGAATCGCGATTAAAGCAACGGCAATTAGAAGCAGTCAAACCCAGGCCCTCCAAAACCCCTTAATTAGGGAATATACCTTAAGTCATATTAAGGATCCTACTATAATTTAAGGTATATTCCTTAATTAAGGGATTTTGGAAGGTCTGGGAAGCAGCGAGATGAAAAGGGCGACTCGCAACTGCCGCTACCGCGTTTCACAGCAATCGAACATCGTGCCCTCTTTGCAACTACCATCAGAACCCCATGGAGACCCTCTTTACGAAACCCTTGTAGAAAACCCCTGAACTCTGAAGAGACCCGTACCCCTCTTCACTCTGTTGTATCTTCCCCTAAACCCTAAACCCTAATGCTAAGCCCTAAACCCTCAAACCCTAAAAGCCCTAAACCCTGAAAGCCCTAAACCCTGAAAGCACTAAACCCTAAACCCTGAAAACCTGAAAGCCCTAAAACCTAAACCCTAAACCCCGAAAGCCCTAAACCCCAAACCCTAAACCCTGAAAGCCCTAAACCCAGGAAGCCCTAAACCCTGAAAGCTATACACCCAGGACGAGGAAGCCCTAAACCCTGAAAGCCCCAAAACCCGGGAAGCCCCAGGCACTTGAGCGCCGAAGGGTCCACGGCATATCGCTCCTGCCAGCCCGTTGGCTTCAGGGTGCAGACGTCCTGGCGGAGAGCGCCCTTTTTGGGAGTTCGGATTTGGGAAGTTCGGATTAGAGTTAGGGTTTAGGGAGTTTGGATTTGGGGAGTGAGGATTAGAGTTTAGAGTATATATAGGGTTTAGGATTTGGGGAGTTTGGGATTAGAGTTTAGGGTTTAGGATTTGGGGAATTCGGATTTGGGGATTTCGGGTGGCTTGGAGATTGCGCTGGGGATACTGCAGAAGAAATCTCTCTTGCTTTAGGGTTTAGGGTTTAGGGTTTAGGGTTTTGCAAGAGGCTTCAAGGACAGGGCGTGCCTGCCCACGCACTTCCAAATTCCCGTATGCTTGCGTCTGCCCCTCTCCTCCACAGCGTCAGCTCAAGGATCCCAAGTGGCAAATCCAGAAAATCCCAGAAGGCGTAGTGCATAGCAGGTGAGCGAGCATCTCAGAATATTGAATGAGAGAAGCTATCACGACCAATCATATTGCAGACCATGCCTGCATTAACAAACAGCTGAATCATTGACGACGTGCTTTGACCACCACAACGACTGAAGCAGCACCACTCCCTGATACGGTCGCCGACCTGCTCCATGCACTCGAGCCCGGCAAAGGCATCCAAACCAAGACTCTTCAGGACCTCCGAACAAAAAATACAGCAAGGCTTGCTGGGCAAGGTGGAGCTGCCTGACTCCGAAAACCCAATAGTACTGATCCACAACAATATACGGTTATTGTAGCAAATCGTTTGCTATAATGATCCGCAACTAATCACAACAATATACGGTTACTGTAGAAAACCGTTTGCTATAATTAGAACTAGAACCCCAAACCCTAAACCCTAAACCCTAGAACCCGTTTTGCACAGGGTTCCAGGCTTCCGGGTTTAGGAACCCAAGTTTCGGATCTTGCCTTGGGTGTTCGAACTCGAAACCTCTTGTCAAACAGGGGCCAACGCTGAACCATACATACATACATAACATACATACATACATTCATAATCTACAGATACATAGATAGATAGATAGATAGATAGGTAGGAGGGTAGGTAGATGGATAGGTGGATAGGTGCATAGGTGGATAGGCGATAGATAGATTGTGTTTTGCAGCCAAAAACCAAGGTTCCGAGGCTTCGAAAGGGCCAAGGCAGAGCCGCGTGGCTTGCAGGGGTTTAGGGGCTTCAAGGACTTAGCGGTGTGGGGGTTTAGGGTTTAGGATGTAGGGTTCGGGGCGTGCGGCTCGGGGCTTGGGAGGGGTTGGGTTGCCAGTTCACGGCTTTGGGTTTAGGGCTTAGGGTGCCCGAAGCTGTTCGAAAGTGCCAGGAGAAGGCAAACACGATCAGCCTCGATGTCGATGCACAGGCATGTCAGGCCAGCAGCACCTGCACCACCGAGTTTATAATGCAGGGTAGGGTTTGAAGTTTAAGGTTCTCATAACGTTTACATAATTTTACATACTGTTTTGAAAGGTTCTCGTGTGATTAAAAACGCTGATACTCCAAACTTTACACCCCGAACCCCAGACCCCAAACCCCAAGGCCCGCAAATCAGAAAATCGCAACCCTTCCCAACAAAAATCAACAAAACATGTATAATGTGGGTGGTTTCTCAAAATTATGGTCCTTTTTTGGGTCCCTATTGTAGTACGGCACCAAAAAGGGACCCTAATTTTGACAAGCACCCATGTATAAACGCACCCCCCCCCCCCATCCCCCAACCCCTGCGAAAAACACAACAGAGAAAACTCCGCCCCGAAAATGCGGGTCGCTCGGATGCCTGCGTTCACAGTGACGACGTTGCACTCCTCTNTTCTGAGAACTACGACCGAAGTCAGGCCCCGAGGCCTCGCGTAAAACAAGCCAAAACAGAAACAAACAACAAACACACCCGACCTAACAAAACCACCAGAGAAAACTCCGCCCCGAAAATGCGGGTCGCTCGGATGCCTGCGTTCACAGTGACGACGTTGCACTCCTCTGCGGGATCTCAAGGATTCGGCTCTGGAGTGGGCTATAAGGCGTTGCCATACGGATTCCAACAAGGGTGACAATAGAGTTACTATAGTAGTTCGGGGCTTTAGGGCTTTAGGATTTTGGGCCTTAGGGACTTGAGAGTTAAGTGTTTAGGGCTTTAAGGTTGCAGGGTTTTAGGGCTTTAAGTTTTCAATGTGCTTAGGGCTTGGTTTTCAAAATCTTTTTTGGCAGAGCTTATAGGGCTTAACCAAGTCTTACAGGTTTTGTGGCTTCAGATTTTTGAAAGGCTTTACCGGGTTCTTTCTCGGGGCTTGGAAGCGTTTTCTGGGTTTGGCTTTTTGGTGTTTTAGGACCGTGAACTTGGGCTTGGGGGTTTAAGATGTAGCTTCTGAGCTTCGGGTTCTAGAGTAGAGGGTGCAAATCAGTATCAACATAGTCAAATTCTATACTGTTGTTCTTGTCAAACTAGTGCTGTCATGAGTTTTGTTCTCTCTGAGCAACCCTTTATATCCCAGTTTGGGTACTGTCGCCGGTTTACGGTTTAGGTGTTTAGGGTTTTGGAGTTTTGGGTTTAGGAGTTTAGTGTTTAGGGTCCGGGTCTCGCGGAGTCTTGAAGCTGTCCTCCCCGCGCCACATGGAGCGCTCACCGAAGTGGTCACCCCGACGGAGTTCGCGGAGGAACTTCCTTGATCCCGCCGAAACGGTTTAGGGTTTGGGGCTCTTTTTGGCTGAGAGTTCAGAGTTTAGGGTTTCGGCTGCAGGGGCTATTTTGGGCGAAAGGGCTCGATGGGGGCTCCAAACGAGTTGTATTCGGGTAGAATCGGGCTCCTATATGGGAGTTTCCGAACATAGGGGACCCAAAAATAGAACGCTAAATAGTAGGATCCTTATTATAAGGGCCCCAAGATAAGGTGCCCCTATTCTCGGAAACTCTAAACCCTAGACCCTAAACCCTTTCTAGAACCCTTACAGATCCCTTTAAGGAGCCCTTATAGGATCCCTTTAAAGGTACCCCTAGTTTTCGGAAACTCCAAACCCTAAACCCTATAGATCCCTTATAGGAACCCTTGAAGGAGCCCTTATAGGATCCCTTTAAAGGTACCCCTAATTTTCGGAAATTCTAAACCCTAAACCCTATAAATCCCTTATAGGAACCCTTGAAGGATCCCTTTAAAGGAACCTAATAGGATCCCTTTAAAGGTACCCCCTAGTTTTCGGAAACTCCTATATCCCTCAAAGCTTAAACCCCTAAACCCTAANATCCCTTATAGGAACCCTTGAAGGATCCCTTTAAAGGAACCTAATAGGATCCCTTTAAAGGTACCCCCTAGTTTTCGGAAACTCCTATATCCCTCAAAGCTTAAACCCCTAAACCCTAAACCCTGAACCCTAAACCCTAAACCGGAACCTGAAGGATCCCTTTAAAGGAACCTAATATGGGCTGTAGGAGTTCATAGTAATATGGTACCCTAAATAGTAGGATCCTTATTATAAGGACCCCCAAATAAGGTACCCCTATTTTCGGAAACTCTAAACCCTAAACCCNGGAACCTAATATGGGCTGTAGGAGTTCATAGTAATATGGTACCCTAAATAGTAGGATCCTTATTATAAGGACCCCCAAATAAGGTACCCCTATTTTCGGAAACTCTAAACCCTAAACCCTAAACCCTTTCTAGAACCCTTACAGATCCCTTTAAGGAGCCCTTATAGGATCCCTTTAAAGGTACCCCTATTTTCGGAAATTCCCATATGGGCTGTAGGAGTTCATAGTTCTGCAAGGGTCGGGAGGGCGGGATTGAGTTTCACCTTCAGGGTTAGTTGTTTCGGTATGGTTCAGGGTTTAGGGTTTAGGGTTTAGGGTTTAGGGTTTAGGTTTCGTGGTTTACTGTAATGTTTTTCTGGTGCTTCACAACACCCACAAACCTTTCCTGACCCTTCTTGCAGCTCTTTCCCCGAAGGCCCATACAAGAGGTGCCCACAATGAAGTTATGGAGACCTTCTTTGCTCGTTGCGTCTCTCGGAATCCCCAATATGTCCACCAAGCGACCCACCTTTGGAGACGCGCGCGCTGCCGCTCGCGACGATGTACCACTGCGGTGTCTTGCGAACTTTGCCTTCCTTGTGAAGCCAAGGACCATAGGGTTTGGGGTTTAGGTTTTACCTTAACCTACCAAAACCTACCTTTTTGTAGGGTCCCTATAGATTCCATATTAGGGTTTATAATAAGAACCTACAAAAAGTAGGGTTTGTTAGTTTAGGGTAGGATTTAGGATCTAATAACTGTAAGATGATTATGAATACGGTGGGTATGCTACGAATAAACTAGGACTAGGACTATAATGGCATACGGTTACTACTCCTGATGGTTCAGACCCCTACAGTGTTTGTGAGCTCCTTCCTGGGGCTTTATGTCCCTCGCAAGTGAGCTCAGTGCAATTCAGAAGCTAAGGTTTAGGGCCTGGGTTTGATATTTACTGAAGTTTACTGTTTTGTGAAAAATATATATGTATGTACCCAGAGAGCCCAATACCCCTTAATTAAGGAATATGGCTTAAATTATATAGGGCTTCATAAAATTGATTTAAGCTATATTGCTTAATTAAGGGGTATTGGGCTCTCTGGGTATAGTGTCATACTTCAAAAACACGACACTAAGTTAAGTTTTTGCAACATCACTACCAAGCTGTGAAGCTCTGTGACGAGGCTCGGTGAGAATGCAGTGGCCTGCCTTGAAGGTCACTTCGCGCGTCGCATTCCTTGCGAGATCCTTCCTGGTGCAAGAATTGAGTTTAGGGCTTAACGTTTAAGGTTTAGGGTTTTGGGCGGGCCACACAACCCTAAACCCTGGCATCATGCCCCTGAGAAGCACTCACTCCGCGAACACAAAGCCGCAAAGGGCCAACTTGACGCCACGCAAAACAGCACAAAGGCGCCGAGCCCCCCCGGCTCTGAAGATTAATAGAGGGGCCTTAATGATTAGAATAGGTTAGTGGGGCCCATTAGCCCATTGTACTTTAACTATAATAAGGAGCCCCCAAAACAGTATTGGTAATTATTTAGGCCCCTATAGTAGGGATTTAGGGTTTAGGGTTGGGTGGGGATGCTGTATCCCAGGCTTTGCGTGCACTTGCATTTTCACGCGTAATTGAGAATTACCGTTAACCGTTACACCTTCTGCCGATGTGGCTAAAAACAGCAGGTGTTTTTTTTGCTGATGCGGGCTTCGATTTGAGGGCTCGCGCTTTGGGACATTTTTCGGCGTAGGGCTGAGACTTTACGGATCAAGGTAACATAGAAACCTAAAAAATAGTAATGCTATTCCCTGTGGCTCCTCATCAAAAGAGTATATACCCCCAAGCCCGGTCCCATTCTAACTACTCAGGCCCCTAAACCCTAAACCCCTAAACCCCTAAACCCCTAAAACCCTAAACCCTAAACCTTCATTACAGGATCCCAAGCTCCCTCTTCCCAGGCCGCTCCTTTCAGAATCCAGCAGGGAACTGAGAACGCGGACCTCGGCCAACAGCGCCCCGTACTTCCTCAGCCAGGAAGGGCTCAGGTGTTCAGAGAGTTCGGGGGTCTACAGTAGGGCCACTCTTAGGGGAGGGTTTCGGGCTCAGGGTTTAGAGTTTCTGGTGGCTTAGGGCTTACGGATCGCAGGAAGGATCTAACCGAGAGAACCGTAGATTTCTCGAAGTCAGAACACGAACCTCTTACATTTAACTCCGAGTCTAAGTTTTACCAACGAAACTTTAAGCCCTGATTCGGAAACTGCAGACCATTCCAACTAAAATCGGGTTTGCTTGGGGGGCCATTACCACTGTAACTTGTTTGAAGTTATTCCCACTTCTACTCGTTCAGTATTCTGTGCTATTCTACCATCGTCTTGGCTCCTCCGAGGTATCCTATGTCCAGCTTATCCGTCTTGTAGCCAAGGGTTTAGAGTCTGGGTGTATGTACTGTATGCGACGACACCAAGCGTCTCAGCCTCCGCCCTTTCGGCTTGCCTCCAGTGTTGCAGGGGCGGTCGGTTAAGAGTCCAGGGGGAAGGGTAACAGCTTTGGCATATGGAGTTAGTGTTTAGGGCTTGGGGAGAAATTCTGCATATAAAAGACAAACACAATACATTCGATGACACTAGAGTGCACCGCAGCTGGACGTGACTCGAAATGAACGGGAACAAGCATGTATGTCAGGCTGTCAAGATAGGCTGACGCCCTAAACCCTAAAGCCTACGCGCTGACTGCGACATCGGGTCTTTCAAAACGACGATGTCATGGTGCTCCGAAAGCAACACAAACCCCCAGCGCCAAAACCTGAAACCTAAATCAAACCCCAAACCCCCATTTCCTATGCCCTATATCCCAAACACCCAAATCCCAAACCCTAAACCCCCATGGTCTTCAGGCCTGAAAAGGCACTCCTTGAAATCGGAGCGGTTGATGGCATACAGCAGCCTTTGGGCTGGCGGATGATGAAGCTTTTCGGGGTGTCTGGGGTTCTCTGCTTCGCGATACTTTCGCGTGCGTGATGTAGGGGCCTAAATAATTACCAACACTATTCTGGAGGTTCCTTAATATAATTATAGTATAATGGGCCCCCAAGCCCTATTCTAATTACTAGGGCCCCTATATCATAGAACCCTATTATAGATCCCTTATAGACCCCTTTTAAGGGAACCCTTTAAAGGAACCCTTTTCTAATTGTTAAGGCCTCCTACATTGGTGGATCTCGCAAGGTCAAACAACCTGGGCCAATGATGAGCAGCTCGCCCTTCTGCGGACTGCGCTTGACGATTCCTTTTTGGAGGTTCATGGATAGTTATAAGTAGGGTTCCTTTAAGGGGATCTATAGGGTTATAGGGTAACTATAGGGTTTAGGGTAGTTATAAGCGGAGTTCTAAGTAGGATAACTATAACTATAACCCTTATTAGAGGAGTTATAACCCCACTTGTAACTACCCATGAACCTCCAAGTTCTATGCGTTGGATATGCCGCCGATGCCAGGCACACTGGTCCCACGGTGTGACTGTTACAGCAGACCAGACGTGCAGTTCGTTGTCGTTGGGGAATGCGAGTGAAAGACTTGTAGACCGTTGCACTACTCACATTCACTGGTCCGATCTCGACGATGAGGAGCTGTGAGCAGCAGCATCCCTGGTTGTCATTTTACTTTGCTGACTTGGCACGGGTGACTTAGCAGAGCTGGCTGTTTGTAAGATCTTTGCTGCAGCCTTTGAGCTCGCTGCGGCATGCTGAAAGGCCAATATGGGCTACTCCACGCATCCCTCGCGGTAAACATCGCTTTTGGGGAGTTTTTAATTAGGTGCAAGTCGCCTCGTCCGACTCGGGCTCCACGTTCACGCAAAGGCAAAGGCAAGGGTGTCTGGGGTAGGGTGTAGGTTCGCGACCCTACTTACAAAACTCAGGGGTCTTTCTTAGTGCTTCGAGACTTGGCTGAAGATTGCACCCTGGCAGACCCTGACGGGAGTCACGGACGAGGCTTAGGGGTTTAGGGAACGACCTGCAAGAGCCAACAGCCACAAGGCCCCGAGACACCATCTTCGGTTTAGGGTTTGGGGGTTTAGGGTTTCTCAGGATCACTGCCACATGCAAACACCACAAAGACTAAGACTGTCCTTCTGAACGCTGAACGGAATCATTCGATCTGTTCTTTGTCGTGGTTGCAGAGTTTAACCTGACCACCCAAACTCCAAATCCTAAGCCCATAAACCTTACAGCCTTACAGTTCAGAAAGTTTGCGGATATGGGTTTGGGATTCCGGGCTCGGTCTATAAGAGCTACTATAAGGGTTCAGTAAGGGGTTTAGGGTTCGGGTGCAGGGCTTTAGTCATGGCTTAGTTCCGACGTTTCATAGACCCTACCACCCCGCAACCGAACCCTACATTAGCCCGTATAGTAGTAACCCTTATAGAAACCTCATAGTAGCCCGGACCTCTGCCATGATTGGTTTAGAGTTTAGGGCGTACTGGCAGGGTTTAGGGCTGAGAGATATGAGACTACGATGGTGCGACGTATCAGCATTCATTCTCATCATAGTTGTCATTACAGCCATGATGAAAACTGAAAAGCGCGCTCTGCTTGCGCCAAGGTGACACCTCATGCTCGGCTGCGGCACGGAAGGTGGCAAGATGACGAGTGTTGTAAAGGAGGGACACCTGCTCAGCCAGGCTGGAATATGGATGCTTCTTCAACATACGGGTTCGTTGCATGGGCTTGTATTTTGAGAATTCTGCTATTCGGTGTCTATAGTACGAGTCCCTCATTATCCGAAAACCCCATACGCCCTTAGGGTCTATGCTTCAGGGTGCCCACGCCAGTAAGCCTACGGAACCTGAACCTGCAAATCGATAGTATCGGAGCCTTCATATCCTGCATACTACCTGTAGAAATCCGAATGTATATGTGCACGCACATATAACACACACATATAGACACGTACTAGGAGAAACTACAAGGCTTCAAGGACCAGAAACAATAAAAGTATTATCGGCCCTCCTAAACCCTAAACCCTAAACCCTTTTGTATTATCGGCCCTTCGGTTCAAGCCTGAGCTTCTGAATCTTTCTGACCCTCGGCATGGCCCTAATCTCGAAGTCCCTTGATTCGCAAAACCCTCAAGCCTAAACCCTGAACCCCGATCCTAAAATCCAAAGCGATAGGGGAGCCCGTAGACGCACACCCTGAAAAGAACCCATAAAAGGAAACCCTATCATAGGATCCTCTATTTGTTTTTCAGGGACCCTATTATAGACCCCTATAGATTTTTGAAGGCAGCCCAATTATAGGACCCCCTGTAGATTTTAAAGGAATCCGTAGAAGAGCCCTCAAAGGGCCCCTTAAGGGTTCCTTGAAGGGGCCGCTTCCTTCAGAGAGTTCCATTTAAAAGATCCATGAATGTTCCTTTAAGGGCTCCTTCATGGGATCTGCACCGGTTCCTCCAAGGGCTCGGAGAATCCTTTAAGGGGTTCCCTTAAGGGCTGCGCCCCCGTCTCGGCCTCGCCAAAGACGTCACCGGCCTGGAGTTCCACCTTCGCCTGGAGCTCTCGGGGTTTTGGGCTTTAGGGTTGGGGCCTTGGGGCCGAAGGTTTAGGGTTGTAGGGTTGAAGGTTGATAAGAACAGTGATATTTTGCTTGATAGAAATTGTTAAGGGTTTGGGTGCCAATAAGTTTTGAGCGAAACGTTTTGAGCGAAGCGTTTTGAGCGAAAGTTTTGAGCAGGTTTCCTCTTTGGAACCATGTTCTGGAATTGGGGCTGGGCTGGGCTGGGCTGGGCTGNGGGGGGGGAGGGCTGGGCTGGTTGGGGGGGGGTTCAACGCAAGCAATGACAAGCAATTTCTATGTATTTCTTTCTTGAGGGTTTAGGGTTTAGGGTTTAGGGTAAGCAGAAACCCCGGTGATCACGGCAACGACTGCTTGAAACACAAGTTCTCAGCTTCCAGCCTACAATTTCTTCAGTTGAAGGCTTTTTAGGGTATATAGCCAATAGCAAGATTAGCAAACCAAAACAAAACACACTACGGAGTAGGGGGGCCTAGGCCGTGAAAGTGCAAGCCACGGCATAGGGTCAGGATGGAGTCGTCAAGTCCATTACCGTGGATAAAATAAAACTACAAGCAGAACAAAGACACAAGCATACAGTTGATACCGTCACGGGAGCCACTATCGATTCATCAGGGTACCCACAGGCATCTGCGGTCAAATTCAGAAATTCACATGCGCACGATCAACAATTGAAGACTAAAGTTATGTGCGCTCGGAGTAGAAATTTCACAAGTTTTACTACAAAAGAACAGAAATTCGACCACAGAAGTCAATGCCAGGAACCTCGACAAATCAGCCAGAGCTCGTGCTCAATTCGTCTTTTCGGATGTATGAACCGTGCAGACCCGGAAGAGCAATTACGCGAACCGCAGAGACTGACAACATAAGTTGAGTAATCATTTCTTTCGAAGTCGACGAGTGCTAAGAAAGCTGAAAGTGTCTACTTGAAAGCGAATTGTGCTCAACTTCTATGGTTAGATCCTTTAGTGTTTTGGGGCAACTGCAAGCGACCTGATGGCCTCAAAGCAAATATTGCTCAACTTCCATGCTTAGGCCTTTCTGTGGGGGTTAGGGCTTTGGGGTTTAGGCTTTGGGGTTAGGGTTTGGGGCTTTAGGGCTTTAGGGTTTAGGGCTTTCAGGGCTTTAGGATTTTAGGGTTTAGGATTGAGGGTTTAGGGTTTACAGGCTTTAGCGTTTGCTTTCTGGTAGTTGTGTCTCTTATTATTTGTATGTGTCTTTTTTGTGGGTAAGTTCGTGCTCTTTTTGATTTCTTCTTTGTTTGTCTAGTTTGGATAGTTCTTTTTTGTCTGTGATTTCTTGTTCCGTTTGATTTCTCTTTGCTCGTCTATCTGGTTCTGTTTTTCGGTTGGGGGGGTTTAGGGTTTGGGGCTTAGGATTTAGGGTTCAGCGTATGGGGGAGGCAGTGGGCCATTTTACGGTTACCTATACAGGTTCTTATTTTTAAGGGTTCTGTATCTCTTTTCGGTGTTTAGCGTTTTTGGTGAACTACCACAGCTTGCACAGCCACCAAACCCAATCAAGAAACTCTCGCGAATACAACCGAACCACCCAAGTCTAAACCCAAACAAACCCTAAACCGCAAATCCCAAGTCCTAAACCCGAAACCCTGTACCCTAAACCCAAAAACACGAAAGTCCTAAACCGCCCCAGCCCGGTCAAAGCTGAGGAGACCGCCTCGTCCCTCGCTAAGCTGAGGTCGCTGTTGTTGTAGATGTTCACGCCTTTCCTTGGGTTTCGTTGGTTGATGGTATATACATACATATATATATATATATATTTATTTATTTATATCTGCTCATATATCTATATCCTGCACTACCCATAATAAGGAATATACCATAATTTCCATAGTCTAGGGTCATTAAGGTAATGCAGGATTTATATCATCAACGGTCGGTTCGGTTGTTTTGATTTAGGTAGCAGGGTCTAAGGGCACGCCTTTTCCCCTTGGGTTTCCATGCTTGGTTGTGGTTTGATTTAGCTTTAAGGGCTTAAGGTTAAGGGTATAGGGTTTAGGGTTTGGGGATTTAAGGGCTTAAGGTTTAGGGTATAGGGTTTCAACGATTTTGTAGGAGATGTTCACGCGATTCCTTGGTAAACGCTGTAGGTGTCTATGAAGGTTTCCATGAGGGTACTATCGTTGCAGACGTTCACGCTTTCCTCGGGGCGTCTTGGGCTTTAGGGTGTTAATATAGGAGCCTTAATAATTAGAACAGGGTTTTGGGGGATATTATACTATAAATATAAGAAGGAACTCCCAAAACAATATTGGTAACTATTGAGGCCCCTATAATACGAGTTTCGGGCCAATAGGGTTTTGAGGCTTGCAGCTTTGACTTGCGGGCCCCGATTCCAGGCACGGAGGCCCGGTGCCTAGGGTCCACAGCTTCGCCTCTGTAACACCGGAACCGGATTCCCTAAACCCCAACCTGTCCTAAACCCTAAACCCCTAAACCCTAAACCCTAAACCCTCGACCCTAAACCCTAAACCCCCACCCCCCCCCCGAGTGGCTGTAGGGCTTGCAGGTGCTGCACGACATCAACTCCATGCCCTCTTGGGGTGGTTTCGCGTTTCGCCTTTCAGGAAACCTATGTGTTGAGGCGTTAATGTCTCTGTGCCCTTGAACTCTGCGCATTCGCTGTCAAAAAATGTTTCAAGAACTACAGTAGAAAAGGGTTTTTGGGATGTGTGTTGCAGGAAAAAACAATGGTAAGGAAACCTGAGGAAGAGTATTGGAAATTATTGAGGCTTCTATGCCCTAAACCCTCCTTACAGAACCCTGAAAGAACTTTGTAAGAAGCCTATGGAATAGCAGTAATTGCGATACCCTTTGCTTGCGGCCGTGGGTCGAGGGAAAGGAGACCACCACACGGGAATGATCCAGAATGGCCTGTGCGCTCCAATATCGGGGCATCCGGATTTCACTAGTTTTCATTATTCAACTATTGAACTAAGTTATACCAGTTCATTTGTATTTACTTTTCGAACACTGAGTTACTAGTTATACCAAACCAGCTCATTATCATCAGATCTCTGCCATCCGTATTATGCCCATCGTCCTCATCATTCCAGTCTACGTCCTCACATTTATCATCGTCATCAGCCTCTTATCACGCTTGTCTCTCATCACCACTAGACAATCACAGTGTTCACCCGAGTCACCCTCATCCCAATCATCTTCTTCTTCTTCATGCCGTCATCGTCATCATCATCAGCAGCAGCCACATCAAGCTCATAATTTGCTTGATCATCATCAGCCTCATCATCATTCTCTTCTTTTCATCAGCATCATCATCACCATCAACATCATCATCAGCAGCAGCATCCTCATCTTAAGGATCAGCGTCGTCCCAGTCACCCTCATCAGAATCATCATGACCAACGTCGTCATCATCATCATAACCCTCATCATCATCATCATCATCATCACCATAATCCAACAATAGTATCAGCACAACTACGATCAGCATCATGCTGTCGTCGTCCTCATCACGAGCATCACTTTCAGCATCATCAGCACCACTCATCATCACCATCATTATCATCATCATCACCCAGCATCATTTATCAGAATCGCCATTACCATCATTCAACACAAGTACTGCTATATAAGCACTATCATCATCAGCATCTCCCAGCTACCTCTCAGGGCAATCATCACCCCCGCAGTGGCTATCCACAAAATCAAAAAAATCCATCAACAGCTAAACAATAGAGGATATGAAGTTAATGATCCCCACCCCACCCGCCCCCCCAGCGGCGGGCCCGGGTGTCGCCTCCACACGGCCCACCTCCCCGTCGAGGTCGTTTCCGGCGTTGGAGGACTTCCGGCGAGCGAGGTCCGAGCCTGGGCTCCATGTTTCTCGCCTTACCTTAATGGAGATCGTGAACAGCAAAGGAACTAGTAGCAGAAATAGTTGCAGTGATACTGGCATTAATAGTTATTGTGGTTTCAACAAACACCATGAACATCATGTAGCAGTAGTCGTCGTCACTAGTACTAGTACTAGTACTAATACTAGTACTAGTACTAGTACTAGTGCTAGTGCTAGTGCTAGTGCTAGTGCTAGTGCTAGTGCTAGTGCTGGTGCTGGTGCTGGTGCTGGTACTGGTGCTAGTGCTAGTGCTAGTACTAGTACTCATACTAGTCCCCCTAGTCCCCAGGCCCCTAGTCCCCTAGTCCCCTAGTCCCCCAGTGTCGTAGTGTCCTAGTGTCCTAGTGTCCGAGTGTCCTGGGGTCCTAGTGTACGAGTGTTCTAGTGTCCTAGTGTCCTAGTGTCCGAGTGTCCTAGTGTCCTAGTGTCCGAGTGTGCTAGTGTGCTAGTGTCCTAGTGTACGAGTGTTCTAGTGTCCTAGTGTTGCAGTCCTGGTGTCCTAGTGTCCTAGTGTCCTAGTAGTAGTAGCAGCAGCAGCAGCAGTAGTAGTAGTATAGGTCGTAGGAGGTAGTAGGTAGTAGGTAGTAGGTAGTAGGTAGTAGGTAGTGGGTAGTAGGTAGTGGGTAGTAGGTAGTAGGTAGTAGTAGTAGTAGTAGTATTCATTCAGGACGCACACCGAAGTACGATGCAAGCGAGGGAGATGGCAGGGAGTGTCATCCCCGGAAGCTCGAGGCTTCACCGCCTGTGTAGCGGCCCATATCAACGAAAGCTAAGACGAAGCGAGGCGCGCCTCTTATTGCTCAATCCAGAGCATGAAGATCAAAGCCAAAACTCCCCTCACCATTCTCCAAGGCTGCAACAGTTTCAGCTGAGTGCACCCAGGAAGAAGACGAGCTCTGTACACTGGCTGCCGCGAAGTCTGTACAGAGGTCAGCGATGGCAGTACTCCCTCTCAACAGTGAAGCCGTTGAGACGGTGGCACTGACATCAGCGCTTGGTAAGGATGCATCAGCACGGCTACCCAAGTCAGGCTGCTGCATTGGAGGTGTCTGAGACGACAGCACAGGCGAGGCATCAGCTGCACCTGCTCCCGGATGTGTGGAAGCAGCGAGCGGATGAGGATTCCACTGCTGGACCAACCACATCCCATCGCATCGTCTGCTGTGCCGACCAGTGCCGCATGCGCTGCAACAGACACTGAAACCATTACCGACGCCCCGATTGCAGCCCGGAACTCGACAATTTTCTGTGTATAGTCGAGGGACAAGGCGCGCACGTACCAAGGAGCGCTGTAGGCTGTGACAGCGCCGGCTGTGCAGGCTTCCAGACGTGTGGCCCACACATGTCGCAGCAATACCGATGCCGACTTGACTGGTGAATAACCGGACAGCCCGGAGTACCGCATTGTCGAAGCTCAAAAGTTAGCACGCTGCACTGCATGCTCGTGCCTCGATCTCCTGGTGCGCCTGGAGCCACTCATCGCAGCAAAGGCCATGGCCTGTATGCAGAGAATCAGGACAGGTGTACGCATCCGGAGAACACAGCAGACTCGCACGTCGTCAAACTTTGCACATGTGGCAACCCACTCTGGATTTTTTCCCCGAGGGCGGCTCTGCAGCTGCTCTCCACTGAGACACGTGCGGTGTGCAAGTAGGCAATCCGTACTCACGTTGATGTCGCTCGAGAGCCCTTGTAGAGCAGCAGCAAAGCA
Organism: Symbiodinium sp. clade A Y106; assembly: GCA_003297005.1. Lineage (NCBI taxonomy): Eukaryota > Dinophyceae > Suessiales > Symbiodiniaceae > Symbiodinium > Symbiodinium sp. clade A. The sequence goes on from BGNK01002034.1 coordinate 114,233, forward strand.
GGCATAACAGCCACGGTTTCTGCCGGCTATTACTCAGCAAAGCCGCATGACTTACAAGGCAGCGAGGAATAGGGCCCCACAGTAACCACTAAGACAACCACTATCCAGGGAGAGAAAAACCTAGCTGCTCCAGTTCAGCTCTGGCGTTTGCCGGCAAAGACCTATGTTGTCCTATAGAAAAGGCAATCAGCACTACTCTATCCCCAGCAGAAGATGGTCTCACACTATGCAGGAGCGTGGCTGCAGGGAGCANAAAGACCTATGTTGTCCTATAGAAAAGGCAATCAGCACTACTCTATCCCCAGCAGAAGATGGTCTCACACTATGCAGGAGCGTGGCTGCAGGGAGCAAGATCGCGTTCATACTCACCTGCTGGAGTCGGCCTGGTACCAACTGCCCTGCATACTCCTCAAAGTCTGATCCGTCTGGAGAGGCGCTCCACAGTTCCCCATTCCTAAAGTGGGACATTCCCAGGACCAGCGAGGGGCATCTCGCATTTTGGGCATCAACATGTGCACTGAGTACACTATTCTTTGTGATGACCAAAGTAGTCCAGGTATGGCAGGGGCGCACCTCCCGAACCAGAGTATTGAGTAAGAGACACGTAGCCCGATGTCTGTGCGTGGCCCNCTATTCTTTGTGATGACCAAAGTAGTCCAGGTATGGCAGGGGCGCACCTCCCGAACCAGAGTATTGAGTAAGAGACACGTAGCCCGATGTCTGTGCGTGGCCCTCACGAGGCCCGTGAAAGCGCGGTGACCATACGCCCCTAGGCGAGCCTCCTGTTGGTTTGCCCCGGATGCCAAACGGGACTCCATTCGATACTCCAGATGCGCAAGAACCAGACGTGCGGCACTCCAGATGGAACAGCAGCCCTCATTCAGCGCCATCCTCGCAAAGCGATCAGCGGCGCTACAGGGCTCCACGGAGCTGGCAGCTGTAGCAGAAGGTGTGAGGCACACCGCCGAGGGTTGGCATCTGCCAAGGATCTCCGCATGCTGCATCAGCACCGAATAGTGTTCCTCATTTAAGACAGAGCGTGCGTACTCCAAGAGGTCGTTGCGCTGAGCCATTGACAATGCAGCAGGAGCAGGTGTGCCCAGCTGGGCTAAGTGCAGGTCACGAAAGGCCTCTAGCAGCAAATGCTCCTCCAACGCGTCATGGTACAGCGAGGCAGGGAGTCCTAGCTCCTCAACATCTACGCACGACATGCTATCCAAGGCGCAGTGGCTGCATGGAAAGACAAGACGCTTGCGCCAGAGTAATGCATTCATAACAGACCCCGCACCCAAGCTGGCAATGGCGCCTGTTGGCGCGGGCACACGCACTACACCCATCGCAGAGGAGGTGCATACGAAAACGCTGCAGAGAACACAGCAGCAGAGGTTAGCAAGATTGATCTTCGGCTCAGTGAGCAAGTGTCATTAACAGGTACAAATAGTCTCAGAACTATACAAAGGCAAGGAATGTTTGTCAACTGGCTGCACGGTGCGCTTCGGCCGGCGCACGCCTAGTAGCGACACACCTCGGGAGTGACTATTGCCCGGGGTCCCAGACGAGACCAGAAGATAGCAATTACACTCAAGCAGCTGCCTATCGCGGGCCCCAGCCCGTCGAAGCTTGCTATTATCGTTGAGAACAGCATTGTGCCATTCAAACGTACCAGCGCATGCCGGATGCGGAGTGGGGACACACAGGATGGCCTGGTAGTGCCCAGCTGCAGTGTGGGAGCCTACATGGCACAGGACATAGGCTATGCGAAAGTATTCAAACCGCACCCGGATCCCTTGCGCTTCACAAAAGCACGGGACCGCTACTCGCTCCCCTGGCAGCCACCTGACCACGCGGGCATCTTTGATGGGGTTACCACTGACATGTGCATAGCGTTTGAGTTGCAGCAGAATCACTCCAGAATGCTTCTCGACAGCATGGATTGTGTGTTGCTCATGCCAGTGTTGCAGCAGCTCCTGTAATGTGAGGTCCGACGCGCCTGGTAGATCCAGCAGAATGGGTGCATCCAGTGATCCTCCGTCCACGACTTGAAAAGGCAGGGTGAGGCGTGCTTGCCATGTGCCCAAATAGGCCTTGGGTTTAGCACTAGAGAGAAGATGCTCCATGAACTGACATGCATCCTGTTGCTGAGCGATGCTACGCCATTCATGCAGATGCGCTCTCCACGCCAGGCACTGTGGCAGGTACGGCCTACCCGAGTCTAGAACCGGTCTCATGGCAGCCCTTGCAGAGCCGTAGCAGTAGTCCTCATCCACCGTTAGCCGCCCANTGCGCTCTCCACGCCAGGCACTGTGGCAGGTACGGCCTACCCGAGTCTAGAACCGGTCTCATGGCAGCCCTTGCAGAGCCGTAGCAGTAGTCCTCATCCACCGTTAGCCGCCCAACCCATGCGAACGCCTGCGAGGCTGCATTAAGGTAGCAGATGTTGTGAAGGTTGCTTAAGCGGCCCTGCGGTAGGGCAGTGGGAGCGCTCATGCATAGACGGACAGCGCGCCTGAGAGGATCTACAGCTCCGGGTCCGGAGTGTCTCCTGCCGGCTTGGGCTTCTGCTGCTGCCATTTCTGCCACGGCTGTGTCCGAGGTTTCCAGTCCGAAAAGGAGACGCCGGTGTACGAGGTCTCGAGTGCCTTCGCCAGCTGGGACTGCTGTCCGCGANGCGACGGCAAAACAGGCGCATCCACTCAGGAGACATAGGGCCTGATGAACCTGCGCTGCCTGTGCTCCGCGTAGAGACAGCACCAGCACGAAGGGGAGAACCTCGCTCGAGATCTTCTCTGTCAGGGGTCGGGTCGCCCTGAACCTCAGGACCACCCCGGTCCACCGATGTTGTTGATGATCAGCTGCAGGGCATCCTGGACCGCCGTGAAGGAGAGAGGGGCCTGGGATGAGGTCTCGACCTTCTGGTTCTCGTGGGACCACTGTTGATAGGTCCAGCAGGGATTGACTGCTTGCGAGCCCTCGACCAGCCACCCGACCGTATGCATCCGAGTCATGCGTTCCTGGTCCTGCTGAAGCGCGTTGATGCGAGCCAGGAGCTCCTGAAAGACCACGATCACCAGAACCACCCGCAGGCTGCTCGNTCCTGGTCCTGCTGAAGCGCGTTGATGCGAGCCAGGAGCTCCTGAAAGACCACGATCACCAGAACCACCCGCAGGCTGCTCGTGACCTTCTTCTCCATGTACAGCTTCTGCCAGGCCTCTGCTTCCCAGAGCTTCCAAAAGTGCTTAAATAAGAAAAGACCTTAAATAGAGAAACTTAACGAAAGCATTAAGTGTTATTTAAGATTAACACAAATTTTCTTTAAAGTGCTTATTTAAGGAGT
>BGNK01002035.1:8295-22361 GCA_003297005.1 Symbiodinium sp. clade A Y106
TCTGGCATCGAAGCATTTCTGGACTTCGTAGACGATGACGTGCCGTACTACATCTCGCACGAGAGCGGCAAGCGCACCTTGTGCCTGCCGTACTGCATGGAGACCAATGACTTCTCTTGCGTTTTGACCAAGCATTTCGATGGCCGGCAGTATGCCCAAGCGATCGAGGATCACGTTCGCCAGCTGGCCAAGGAAGACGGTGAGAAGGTGGTGTGCTTGGGAATGCACACGTTTGTGGCTGGCACTCCTGCAAGGGTGCTTGCCCTGACGGAGGCGCTCGGTCGCCTTCAGCAAGTTCCTGGCGTTTGCTTTGCGACTGCTGCCCAAGTCTGCGCAGCCATCAACAAAATTACGAGAGCTGCGTTTTGTTTGTAGTAGTTTACAAACGGACAATCGGTAACAATTTCTCAATTTGTGGTATTGGATACTAAATAAAACAAGTGCGAGGTTTATTTCTGGAAAATAGTTGTGTAAAAGCTCCTCCTTTTGATCCGCACTATTCCTAATTTCAATCCTATCTTGGAATTTTATCTATGTATTCGACTATATATGTTTTTATAAAGACAATAATGGAAATGAAATACCTCAGACATTATATATATATATTTCAATGAATTTCAAAAGACATTTAAATGATTGAAGATAATTGTAATTAAATAAGTTTTGAAATATTTAGTTCGATACTGATTATTCTGCCGCTGTTGTAATATTTGATTATATTACGATAAAGAAATAATAGATCATAAAGNAATTAATATTAATAATATGCTTATGATATGAATGTTCGTAGTATTAAGGCGTATGGTGAATCTTAATCTTTTATCTAAATAGATTATCAATATTATTCTTATTATATATCCTAATACTTTAGCAATCTAGAAAAAATGCTAAATTTAAAGGATCGGATAATTCCGCATGGGCATATTTGTGGATGGCGATGAACAAGTGGATGAGCCTGCTAGAGCCTTCTAGAGGAGTGTGCACGGTGTGGTGTGTGCAGTGCGCGTGTTGTGTGTGTGTGTGTTGTGTTGTGTGCTGTGTGTCGTGTGTTGTGTGTGCTGTGTGGGTCGTGTGCGGTGTTTGTGTTGTGGGTTGCGTGCGTTGTTTGTGTTGTGGGTTGTGTGCGTTGTCTGTGTTGTGTGTTGTGTCTGTGATGTGTGTGTGTATATGGGTTGTATGTATTGTGTGTTTTGTGTGTGTTGCCTGTGTTGTCTGTGTCGTCTGTGTTGGTTGTGTGTGTTGTGTGGGTAGTGTGCGTTGTCTGTGTTGTGCGTCTTGTGTGTCTTGGGTGTCTTGTGTGTTGTCTGTGTTGTTAGGGTCTGGGTTGTATGCGTTGTGTGTGTGTCGTCTGTGTGTGTATGTGTGTTGTCTGTATTGTGTGTGTTGTTTAGCGTGGGTTGTGTGTTGTGTTGTGGCGCGGTGTGTGTGTGTTGTTTGGGTTGTGTGTATTATGCGCGTGTTATGTGCGTTGTGGTGGTTGTCTGTGCTTGTTGGGTTGAATTTGTTATGGGAGTATTGTGTCGTGTCTGTTGTACTTGTTGTGTAAGGTATATGGTGGGTTAGTAAGAAAAGGATTAAAAATCGTAGATATTTTGGTTCAAGGCCGTGATTTTGAGAGATGGATAGAGGTCGCTGGAGGTTTAATTCGTTCTCTCGTCTAGTCGGAAGAATAATTAATAAGGCCTTTCATGGCACTATTATTCTAGGAATTCGGTCTGTTTTCGGGCTACGGATGATGTATATGGGGGGGCAAGGTTCTGATTGGTTTGGTAGTTTGGCTCGGACTCTCTAGATTTCGGTAGGGAAGTCTCTGAGGTGATATGAGAGGTGTAGGCATAGGGAAGTATATTGGAATCCCTCAGGGGTCTAAATGGGGTCCAAGAACAAGTAATAATTCTAAGGGAATATATTATGTCCCGCCAGGTCTGGCTGCTCGTCCTATTCAAGCTGCTCCCTCACCCCCTAAAACCAGCCCTGTTTCTATATGTGCATCTAATTCACCGAATTTAGTGCATGCACCAGGGGTGGCATAGACAACAGGACCTGAAGGTGATCTTTATCAAAACCCGCCATGGCTTCAGCGGCTTTAGAGTGACTTGCAAAGGCTTGTGACTCAATAGGATAATCTATTACAGGAGCTCACCAACTGCACGACAACAACTAGGCAGAATTCAGACTGCATTCATATATTTCAAAAAAGGTCTGAGACTCATGAATGATTGCTCACGGAAACCGAGAGAGGTGGAGGACAGGAGTCCACCACGGTATCAAGTGCGGGAGGAAGACCTATTGATGACTTCCAGCTGGTCATAGGTAGGTTTATGACTGCTCGTAGGACTGAACTTCAAGCTGAAATTCGATAATTTTTCGAAAGATATAGTGGCCCTCAAGTTCTCAAAGAGGTATATGAATCTTATCTTCGTTCCAATATTGCTCGTGCTGAATTGAATTTCCTTCAAAGTGCGGACCTATCGCACCGTCCCCAAATATAATCCAGGTACTACAGGTACTCAAAGAGAGCTACGAGACTAGTCTGATAAACCAAGACACGAGCAAACTGTGGTTCCAGCGCTTCAGGTCTCCGGAAGATAGGTAGATAATACGCAATATCCTTTATTCAAAAGATATCATGCAATCGCTTGTGCAGCCCGACTCCCGAACAGAATTCGAATGGAGGTGCAGAATCTATCTCGATAGGGAGAACGTCCTTTTTTATGCGTCGCAGAGGCCGGCAATAGGAGAACATTATCTTTTGACGGACGTGAGGGGCTCTCATAACGGCTGGTATATAGATGTAAGTCTTATCGCCAGGCTTTTGGGACGGGGTACATATGATATCCTGCAGAAGTATAAGTCGTAGGAAGTAGGCAGAGACGGAGGGAGTGAGCGTCGATCATATGTAATGGGAAGTGGAAGCAAGGACACTACAGATTCCCGGTTTTCGGATCTTGAGATTATATATTGGAATATAAGAGGCAAGACGGTTCAAGATATACTGGACATCCTCCATGGAGTTATGCATCCACCGGACCGTCTTATGTTACAGGAAGTAGGAGGGCTCGGCAAGGGAGAACCTGATTCGGTACTTTCGTTTGAAGTGTGGAGCGGCAGTGGTAAATATTCCTGCTTCCATGTTGATTCAGCTGAAGGCTTTCGACAAATTTGGGTTGCGATTCGGCATCCCTTTCCAGAATATGTGCAGAAAGCCTCTGCTTTGTCAGTTGGTTTGGGGGTTATCTTAACACCCCGAGGGGCAGACCGATTCATGCGGTGACATGTCACTTTCCGCACAGTGAGATGCAGGATGCAAAAGCAATCTGGGAGAATGGAATTAAAGAATCAGTGTCTTTCATGTAAATTCCTCAGCCGGATGACTTTATTATTTTCAGTATTGACCTTAGCCAGGATTACACGCTATATTATGACACCTTTTCTGAAATGCCACATTTTAGAACGGTGATTGCTCAAAATGATCTCAGAATGCAGGAGTATTCGGGGCACAGTTGGTTTGCAAGAGGGCATTCGTCTAAGATCGGTTTCTCCTTTCCCAGAGGAAATTGGTGTCGAAGGGACCATTCAGAATCGTAATGATCTGAAATGATGGATGCCCTCTGATCATAATGCCCTCTTGCTAAATTTTAGGGCCAAGACCCCTTTTCTACGTCCGGTGTATAGGCGCACGTTGAGTGGTAAATGGGATATTGAGCCTAGAAGGGCCGCAGAAGCATGTCAGGAGGCCCTCGGGAAGCCTTTTGACCTTCAGGCCCTGTCAGGATTTAGGCAAGCGAGTGTCATTAAACCTCCCAGCCTTAGGTATAAAGACCCCCCTGAAGTTGCAAAGCCTATCCGGAGGGTAGGGCGAGATTAGTTGGCAGTATTCATGAGGCGAGGAAGGTTGCAAAAGATAATCTCAAAATAGGTCTCCTACATCTCGCTCAACAGGGGGATAGAAGGGTCATTTCGTTCTTGAAAAGAAGCTCTGATACTTCAGCGACAGATGCAGGATTCCTTCAGAGGGCAGGCGGAGCAGAGCAAACAGTGGAAGGAGTTAAGCGTCACTACAAAGCTAAATATTCTGCTGATAACCCCTTCCTCTGATACCTTTAATTGATAAACTCCGCGGCAAACATGGGCAAGCCAGAGCTAACCCAATTACAACTCGAGAAATCCTGACACATTTGAGCAAGCTCAACTCGCAAACGTGCACTGGAGAAGATGGAGTTCCCTATACCCTGCTCCGAGAGATCACTGTATCGGATTTAAGGGAGAGTTTTTGCGAGTTTCTTAATGGTATTCTTTATAGCGGGCAAGTCCCCTCCGAATGGAAGTGGGACGTATCAGTTTTATCCCCCAAATTAAATTGCCTTGTAATATAGCCGACCTTAGATCTAACGAATACTATAGCCAAACTCTTTGGCCGCATCCAAAATTACCGCATGCGTGCATTCCTACCACCCTGCAATTCAGTTCAATTAGGTTGCCAATCGGGAAGACAAGCTATGGATGGGGTCAACACAGTCAAGGCTGCTATTGCTATAAGTAATTGGACTAACGTTCCCCTCTGCTTTGCTAAGCTGGACATTAAGGCGGCATTTGATAGTTTGTCTCATAGAGTGATAGCTACCTATCTCTTGCAAGGGGTCCCTAACAAAGAAAGTCTTAGTTTATGAGATCTATTAACGCATAATGAGGTTCTCCTGGAGGTAGGAGGAGAGCACTGGCGTCAAAGTTTAGAGAAAGGCATACTACAAGGGATAGCCTATAATGCAGAACTTTTCTCGCGGATAATTGCATGGATATTGGAATCCATCATAAACCAATTCCAGGACCAGAGACCGGCACGGATTGGGGGGCTGAACTTTCCTCCGATGCTCATTTATCCTGATGATATCCTACTTATTGGGCTTGATGGACGTGACCTGCAATATCGATTGAGACTTGTTCAACTCACTCTTGGGGTCGTAGGGCTTCACCTCAATCTAAATAAATGTTCTATCCTGCAAGGCCCAGAGGGAGAAAGATATGGTGTAGAGACGTTCATTTTCCTAGGAATTCCATTAGGATTTGTAGTGACTGCACAGGACACCTTGCTTCATTGCCTGCACAAGAGTCAGAGTAGCTACTATGCATTCAAGCGGATTATGGACTCGACAAATTCAGCCCTTGCTACGAAGGTCTCAATTTTTCAGACCTATATCAGCAGTCGTTGGCTATGGGCAGCACCTGCAGTTTTCCCCACGACATACCTTCTTAGGAAAGTTGAGTCCCTAAGGAATACGCTTCTATTGTCCTTATTTCGCCTCCCAACGGACGGATTGCTTGATTGGGTCACTAATGAAGTTAGTAGAAGACGGGTCGTCAGGCATCTGTGCGATAAGCTCCCTAATATGCCTCAATGGGGTAGATAATGGCTGACTCGCTTTTGGATATATTGGGGACACGCAGCTCGAGAAAACCCCCAGAGCCCTATTCGTATTGTTATTGAAGATGATGTTCAGTGGTTCCGTATTCGACGTGAGTATGTCAAAGCTGCTGAAATTATCAGGACTGATCCAAGACGAATAGAGAAAATCTATGTCTGCTTTAAACCTAAAGGCTCCTACTCAGCTTGCTTCCATGCGGCACGAGACAGACAGGATGCTCCTAAATTTCTGGGTAGCCCATTGGATCGGCCTTGGTAGCCTGATGATTGATTGCAGGCGTTTCATCGGGAAGCAGTTAGTTGCGGTCGATATATTATGGGCATCGTTCCGAGCTTCTAGGTCCCTGCCTTTTGATGATCCATATGCTAGTGCGTTCCGTTATACTAAGCCCATACATAAGGATTTCTGGAAGCGGAAAGGCCTCCTATTCTTTCTCAATCGATATTATAACAACGGGGCCACTATAATAGTTGGATCTGTTGGGCTCGACCGAGGTGCCCTGCTTGTTGTCCAACTTCTATCGCTATTCGCTCATATTCTTTCCAATCTCATAGCGGGGCTTGTCCTATTCTTAAAGATGATCTAATTCGCCAAATTAGAATGGAAAGGAGATATCACAACAGGTACGTATCCTGGGTTTCTATCATGTGCAGTAATTGCAGATCGGTTTCATGATATCGATCCCTGATTGAGTAGCGCCTGGACCTCCCTTGAGTAGAAGCACCAAATATTTGAATATATCTTTCTCCCGCCTAAGAAAATTCCAACAGGCTTCGTTGATATCTTCGACCATAATCATCTCCCAATAAAGATCTTGCATAGAAACTGGGATTTCAGGAAGGCTAAGTACGTTGACTTCAGGTCTTGTGTGAGGGCACATGAATCGTTGTAGACTTTGGATTGCACCTGTTATAACGAAGTATGCCTTGTTCTAGTGAGAAAATGGGCGGGGGGGGCAGGACGGGAAGACAATTCCGACTGTTTCTGCATGGGACAATGACCTGTGCTCGAATCCGATGCGCGCACCAGCAATTGAGGTTCAAAGCCTAATACCTCCTAATAATTATTTCACCTTCATACCTCGCCGCCAGGCAGCAGGCCATTCAGTGGGTGTTCATATTCGTTATCACAACAATGTATATTATGCAAGCCACTGGGTGGGGGAGTCATATGTGGAACAAGATAATGCAGCGTGGAGACGGGGCTCCCGCGGTGGGATCTCGATATGCGTTGCCTGACTGGGCAGGAGGATTAAGACACATGCTGCAGGTTGTGTTAGATTCAGCTGAGGAGGGCCGTAAACTTCTGCATGCCCGGGCAGCCAAGAGGCCCCACTTTAACCTGCTGCCAGATATGAAAACCAGCTTGGATGGTGTCAGGGAACAGATGGACAAGGTCCGTGAACGGATCAGTTAGGGCGGCCTCCCGTGAGACGGAACGTTCGCAGCTGGCTAATCTGCAGACTGGAATTGGTGATGTGGGAAAGGGACAGGCTGCACTTTCCGGAGAGCTTAAGCAAGTTCGCAGTTTTCCAGGAGATTGCTAGAATTCTCAATCGCACGCGTGGTGCGGAACTTTTTTTCTTACAGATCACGGGCGCCACCCAGACCGTCAAGCAGGTGGGACAAAACTTGACACGCCTTTTTGGAAGCGAGATCCAAGAGATGAAGAAGACGAACCAGAGGCTGGAAGAGCAAAATGTAAGTTTGCATGCAAAATTCATTGAATTCGAGATAAAGCTGGACCGGATGCTTGAGATCCTGGAGGACTTCAATCAGCAGGCCACGCCAGGTGAGCCGACGGGGAGTCCCAGTCAGGAACACATGCTGACAATACAGTGGGATTCCCGGTATCCACGCCGGGACTGCAGGTGCCGAACTATACCCCCAATCTTCCTCAGATGAGCTCGCCGGGAGTGACCCAGCTGAACCTCTCGGCAGCTCTGGGAGAACCGGGAATGGGAAGAAACACGCCACCTCCCATGCCAGACCCTATGCAAGCCATGCATCTATTCATGGAAATGTGGAGGACCCTGTATGCAGGACAGGCGCAGTCATATGCGAAACAGCCTGATATATCTTTGCTTCCGTATTGGAATGGTATAATTTATTTGCACGGACACTCGACCTTTGGTCTAATTGGAAATTCATGCAACAAGGCAAGAGAAGGTGTCCGTAAGTGAAAACTACGCGCCTTCAACAATCAGATCATCGCAATGCTTCGCATTTGTCGTGCACAAACTGGGAGAATGAGTTGTTTTCCGCTTGCAGAAGGTCTGTGTGAATATGAACATGCATATTATCCTCCGTTGTCCCTTTGCCCGAACCAGTTTCTGCGAAAACTCCGAGGTGAACATGAATAAAATTGGAGAGGAGCCAAGTTGGGAGGAATCGGATGTAGGTGGAGCGTTTCAGGTTTTCATTGCACTCCTTTGTATCATTACTTGTGCGTTAGAGCTTGTATAAGCTTTTCAGACGGGTTTTTTTGATTCAGAATCTTTGCATGGGCAAAATGGATCAACCTATTATTATTCAAGTATTTTCCGATAAGAACGGATGATGCAAATATCCTGAATGGAATTGATCGCAGATTGTGCAAGGTGGAATATACTCTATATAAAGTAAAAGAATTTCTCGAAATTTTGTAAATTGAGATGAGAGATCTTAAATCTGTAGCTACGGAAGCTATAGAACTTCCAAATAATGTCTGCGAAATTCTGGTTGATATCGAGGTCTTATGTAAAATCCTTACACCGAAGCTGGAACGCCTATCTAGCACCATTAAACATAGAATCGACAACCAAAACTTTGTCCAGCAGTGCATATACTACTCCTTAGATGAACAATTCATGCTGTCGTGTGATTTGGCTAATATCCTCGAAGAGATTATTGACCCATTTTCTCCCTATCCCTTCACTCTTAGATTCGCACCCAGACCTAGAGACCAAGGTACAAGACCCCGACACAGGTAATACTACTGAACCACTGGCATTGGCGCTTCACTAGCTGCTCTGCCATCTTAAATCTGGAGTAAAGGCTCGAACTTCTCAAGAATCATATCAATCTCATAATTATGGAACGAACCTCCCAATGTCAAGAGATTCGTTCTCGCAATATTTGGGCACGCGAACTCCATGATCTTCTTTTGGCTTTCCCTCCAGATTTGGCCTACGTGGTAGCATCCCGAATAATGACCCGGCTTCGACATTCGCCATATGAGATTGATTAAACCTATTTGGAACTCTACGTCGGTTATATGGTCATACTGATCTATCATCTGGGATATTATCGTGTCAACTCTTGCGTGTCATGAGGAGGATAAGTCTGACTTCCTAAGTATCGTTGATAACAACCGGCTTCATGCGTGGGCAGAAAATATTGCCTCTCATATTCATCTCTTTAGATATCTACTGTAGCATCTATATTGGATGGAATCTGCCTAAGCATGGCCAAGTGGTGAAGCCAGGCTTTTGTATGAGAGAGTAGCTTTTCTCCCGGTTGCATATCTAGAAACAGACGCTCATTATATGATGTTGCTCCCCACACCGCAGCCTTTGGCGAGACAAGCAAGTTTCTCTATAGGTGTCTAGATTGAAATTTCTTATCTCCGAAATGCCCTTAATCCCGGGACAACTGAGAGAGAGGTTGGTAGGGGAGCTGCGTTCCATGCGACCTGGCATTTCACGAATAGCTTCGGATACTCTTTATAATACTATTGCACAGCGCAGACACACGTACCCTCTAGGAGGGTATGTAGCGCTATATGATGTCATCATAGATATCTCCCCATTTTGGCTTTACCCGAGCGCCGACCCGATTTCTCCTTCTGTACGGGATCACACCGTTCATGAGATTCAGGACTGGATAAATTGGGTCGAAGATCAATTGTACGAAACAGCAGTTGAGGTTTCGCGAACTGCAGCACCTAATATTGATGATGAAGTGGAATCTGATATGGTATCCGGTACCTCATATGATCATTCCACTAGGTCTGTTACCTCACAAACATATTGGACATTGCTACAGTAAATGAACCTCAATATGTCTCACACAAATAACGAGATTGAATATTTGAGGCAAGCCATATTATTTGGCTTTGACAAGGTACCTCAACACCTTAAGACACCGGAGGGGGATGGGTCTGTACTTCACTTACGATTTAATCCTCGTGATCTTTCCAAGCTGTCATGCGCTACGGCACCTTGCATGCTTTTGCGTTGTCAAATTACTGTCTTCCTAGAAAAGATCGCACCGGATAATAAGTACAGCTCAATAGTAATCCGTGATTGAGCCGGTAAAGATATTCACAAAGATCTTAGAAATTCTCATTATCTTCAGAGTATTGTTCGTCTTTCGGATTTCGATGACGGTCAACTGAGGATTGAATCTCCTTCAGGGCCTACATATAAAATGTATATGGGCTCTAAAATCTTCGGCACAATTTGCGAAATTCCGAGAGATCGACGCCTGTTCTTCTCCGCTAAACGTTATCTACACTGTACTGAGCCGTGGCGCTCGGTATAGCCATTCTCTTTTTTCCATATCCTGTTGGCCTTGGTCAACCCGAGCAATCTAGACTCCCTTCATTCCAAAAAGAAAAGGTGGGGTGTGGAAAGCTGGACAACTCAACCATAGCTGGATAGGATATTTAAATGTAGACAGCCTTGATTCGTAGAATATGGAATTGGATGATTGTGTTTTAGATTCTAGCTTTATTCCCAATAGTTCAGGATCGTTATTTCGATTCATGACACAGAGTCTACGGAGACACAAGGCTATTAAGCAGAAATAACGGCACACAGTATGTAATACACTTAAGACGACTCCCCTTCCTAGCTTTAGCTCAAATAAGGTGTACATATCATTTATACTAAAATTATCCTACCCCTCCAATCCTCTATTCTTCCTTTCCATTATGCATCATAATCTAAGTATCCCACATTGGCCAAGCCCCACGATCGTAATTCCCTAACCCACGGCTCGGCTACTGCTGTACCTGCAACGCGGTGCATGTGTGATTATATGGGAAGAAGACACTGACCTATTTGGAATGTGCGTCTGCCTGGGATGCAATGTCTGCAAGGAATTTATATAAAGACTGGCAAATATCTTCAAAATCTGCATGGGATCAGGAACGACGAGAATGAACTGGTTGTATGATGCGCGATCTGGAATGCATGACAGAATTTGTTCTGGGAATAGGATGCTTGCAGGGGATCAAGAACGACGAGAATGATATAGGTTGCACGATGCACGAGTTGGAATACATAACAGAATTTATTCTGGGAATAGGATGCTTGCTTGGGACGATGAGGTCTCAAATATTCTTGACTGATATTTTCAAGCTGCCTGCAGGATTGAGATAAGATGATACAACTTGCATGAAGATTTGCACCATTAATTCTGGCTTGATGCTGAGCTCGGCACGCTGTACGCAACAATTGTGGGGAGATTGTTTCACTCCGCAAAGACGGCACTCTGACTATGAAATGACTGGGCTCGCCAAAGAATTCGGCTGGAATTATCTGTGTGGGATTGGCGCGAAGTTGTTTCAGAATTTGTGGAATTTTCTATATGCAGTGGAATTAACAAAAGGCATGCCAGCTACCTCCTGCAAGTGAAATGGTTTTACAAAAACGAGCGCAGTCAATACAAATGGTGCTGGACGCTGAAGCGGTTGTAAGACAAGCTGGAAGCGCAGAAATCAATAATGAGAGAACGGATTGTATGGTTACAATGAAACATCCTTAGTGGTTCCTGAATCTGAACGGCAGATAAAGATGAAGATGTTATGCTTGAGAGGATGCATGTATAAAACCAATTGGTGGTCTAATTTAAATTTGCAATTAGTTTGTATACAGGTCGGCAGATAAATCATAATGACTTTGTATATGGGAGCATATTGCTGAATACATACTCTGAAATCTTTAAAACCTATATACCTTTATGGTTCCTACCTTCTATGATTCCTACTGAGCACTTGCAAATGGGATCGTTTCACATATGTTTAGGCAAGAAATCCCTGGCCTAATAGGGCTAGATTTATCGATCAAAATCAATTTTTGCAACCGATTGCAAATCAAGCAAAGTCCTATGTCGATCACCCCGTTTGTTATTATATATATGATATATTATTGATCTTGTATTACTGTAGTTTCTCTTGTTGAGAATGGTGGTGGTCTTCAGTGAAGCACTATAAAATCTTCTTATATTAGAGTGTGGTGAAATTTGTTGCAGAAAGGGGGTGGCACACTGACCGAAGTACAGTCACTATACTATTGCAAGCCATGTAGGATCTTCTTTGGCGATAGTCTAACCCTCTTAGATATATCTTATTCAACAGACTCCGAACCATATGCCTCGCCTGGATTGTCCGAATATAGGCGCCGAAACTGTATGGGAGATTTCGAAGAATTCTTATAGATTTAGTATCTAATGATATTTACAAATTTCTATTTTATATCTTTGAAATTTTTCTAAAAGAGAAGTAGAAATTTCTCAAATTCGTATTCGATGATATNAAATAATTAAACTTCATATATAAATATACAACATAATCGATCTTATAAAATATAATATAATACTATTTTTTTTAATTATAAGAATATTCAATTTTTGCTTGCACCCAAATATCCAACCACCCTACCTATAAATACCCGCACAGATACAGAAACACACACACACACCAACACTTCGACACAAACACCCCCTACAAATTCATAGATACCCAAATATCCAGACACATACACAACTATAGAGATAGTATTCTTACATCTCAAGACTAGTAAGAAATCGAAAAATATCAATTTAATTTTCGAGAGTTCATATATTCAATATAAACATCAAATATTTTGTTAAAAGAATAGTCTGAAATTCAATAAAAAATATATTTCTAAATACGAATACTATATATGTCTAATCAAATCAATTCTTTCAATTTTACGTATTTCCTAATAGAAGTATATCAAATATATATTTATCAAACAATAGAGTATGGTACGCAATAATATTATTCATGATAAATTCTCGATATGAATAATCATATTATATATCATATACTAATATGATTATTCAATGTAAATGGTATAAGTGATATCAAAATGTCATCATATTTTATATATTGAATTTGATGAGGAATTGATTAGATATCGGCAGATAGGTGGCGGTTGCCTTCCGCATTTTGCCATGGTACGTTTTCCCCTGACTGCTAGCCTGCAACCGCAACACGACGCAACACTTGTCCTTTTTTGGCATAGGTTGAATCTTGGCATGTCCAATTGAAAAGCTTCTCTCCCCTGCCCAAGAAAGCACAATCTTGATCTGGATTGCCACATCGGCAGAAGTGCTGATGGACGTAAGGCAAATCGGCGAAGCTGAGGCACTCTTTGGCCTGCCGAAACTCCAAATCGCCAGGAGATATTAATTAATCATGATGGTGCTTTGAGATGGGGCCAAGAAAGCTAAAGGGAAGGCAGAAGTACGAGAAGAGAAGCGAGGCTAACACTTCTCACAAACCTTCGATTCGCCGCATGCTCTGATCTTCAGCGATGCAACCTAACTGTGCGCGATGCGGTAGGAGTTCTATGAGTATTCAAAACGGTAGGCATCCTACTTACACTTGCAATAACAGAAGGTTATCAGAGGGGACGGAAGGAAAGCGGTAGCAGACTAAAGGTGGCGCTGATAGCGTATTCATCTGACGGACGAACATCCTGGCTGGAAAAAGTAATATTGCTCCTCGCAGTACGTGTAACAGGAACGAAAGCAAGAGCAACAATAACGCGCTAACATCAACCATAGTACTACTGGAAGCTCGCAGTGACCAAGGCCTCGAGCATCAGCCATGCTTGAACGCCCCTGATGGCTGCATCGCCCCATCGATAGAGCCACCAGCCACCCCACTCATCAATCCAATCCTTGAAAAACGCAGACAAAACAATTTCAAACAAGTCCCTGCTCGAGGCTACCACTCGCGATTAAGAAGCAGGCTGTGAACCTTCGCAAAGCACTCGTCCGAAAACTGGCAATGTCCAGCAGCAAGAAGTCGGTGAGAGGTACCTTGCCTTTCCATGTTGGTGTCCCGAACGGGAGCACTTGCCCTCGATCCAAGCCAGAGGTAACAGTCAACAGCCGTTCATAGTATTGGCTTCTTTCGGGCGGATCAAAGCCCTCGGCAAAGGCACGAGCTTGGTTGGGAACTCCGCCCTCCTGCAGTCTCGGATGATAAAGGTCTCTTTACTGCGGTGGTCGTTTCATCCGCTGATGGGGGGTTGTTGTCGTTGCTGCTGCTGGCTATCCCTGCCAAGTTTTGAATTGCTGATGCTAATGATGATGCTGCTGACGGTGACGATGACTGTGATTGCAACCACGATGGTCGAGATTGAACATACTGTGCTGTTGCAGTTGCTGATGTTACTGTTTGCTGTCATGCTTATTGCTGTCGTGGTTGTAGGCCTCTGTTTTTTGTGGACGTATTTGTCCTTCAGGCTTTCAGGCGTGGTTGCTTTTAGCTGGCCAGCGATGGACAACGGCGACTTGCCGCCGCCGCCACCACCATACTTGATGCATCCTTCCTTATCGGCTGCCCAAGTTTTTCTTGATATCTTGAACCGGGGGGGGGGAGGGGAGGGGGAGAGGGGGGCGG